>JAWNNQ010001209.1:402500-540507 GCA_035044765.1 Leucophenga montana
CGTCACGGGGAGGACCAACTAGTATAACATATATACGTAGTTGGGATAGAGGCTTATGAATAATTTTGTTGCGCACAAATTATTAGAAAGAATTAAATTGAAATTCAAAGAAATTTTGCATCGAGTGGGGGTTAAACCAGGATCTGCTGGAAGACAATTGAGCTTTCGGGTCATCAAATGATTACTGATACAAATGTACAATTTATATAATATCAATATATTTAATTGGGCTTACCTTTTGTACTTAGTTGACCAATTGAAAAGTAATTATTATTTTAATATTAACAACTGCTTTAATTCAAACATGTTTGATTCAACAAAATAAATACTTTTCTATTTTAGCTACACATTTTAGTCCTCTTCGCTTTATGGTATGGCCTATGTTAAGTTGATTTTGACTGAAATGATAAAGTTTTTCATGAAAAATCCAAAAAGTGGGTGTTGGGTTTATATTTGGGCTGCCCCAAAAACGGGTGAATCACACCTATTTTTCAATATGTAAAGCTTACGTCCACATAAGAATCTATAATATTAAAATTTAAGTTGATAATGACTGTAATAAGAAAGTGTTTCGTACAAAATCCCAAAAGTGGGCGGTTAGTGTCTATGGGGGCCACATTTAAAAATAGGCACGATTCGTCTTTTTATATTTATGTGAAGCGTCCATCTATAAGAAGCCGTCATGTCAAATTTCAGGTCGATATTGACTGCAATAAAAGCGGTATCCATACAAAAGGCAAAAGTGGGCGCGTGGTTTGTATGACTGCTACCCCCAAATATTGGGAAATCTCGCCTCTATACTAATATTATAACGAGGGAAGATTTGATTGTTTGTTTGTATTGAATAGGCTACGAAACTACTCGACCGATTTGGACCGAATTTTTTCACTGTTGGGAAACTACACTATCCCCGAGTGTTATTGGCTATATTATATTAAAAAAAAAATTATGGAAGATTACTAAAACTCCAATAATGTAACCGAAGGTGTAAAAAAATGACCTAAAAAATTCCTTACATCGCGTGCGTTGCGAAAACTATTAATGATAGAACAAAATAATGTACTACGACTTTGCAGAACACATCATTATCTACAAAAAGTGTCGCGACAGCATATGTCTAACTATTATAGTTATGTCACAATAAGTGTTCTTTTATTTTAAAAATTTAATTGAATTGCTGCCGCTAGAAAAGGCTCTTTATTTGTACCTTGGTATTAATCCTTATCAATATAAATTATTTCATATTCACGACTGCTTCGACAATTCGACATTCCATTCGAAAGATATACTGAGTTTAAAAATGTAAGCTCGGCTAGCTAAGCAGCACCATAATATGCGATCAATGCGATGTATGCATCACTTTGTTACGGGAGGGGAGCGAAATCGAATAATTCGAATTGAATATTTTGAATTCGCTTTATATGTATTCGTTTAGTATCTAATAAAAAAAATTCTCACGTCACAGTATTTGTAACCAAACTCCTCCGAAACGCCTTTGATTTTTATGAAATTTTTTGTGTACGAGTATATTTGGTAGGTCTGAGAATACGTCGTAAAGTATTTTTGCACCCTCCTACCCCTACCCCCAATTTTTTGATCACGATTTTAGTATTTTTGTATGAACAATTTTATAACTCGAGACCGGCTGAACCGATTTTAATGATCTCTGATTTGTAGAATTCATCTCCGCCCCGAATAGCAGAACAACTATTAAAATATGGGAAAATTCACGAAAAAAAAAATGATATTAAAATTATATTAATGGGGTCGTGGAGGGCATGTGAAAGGGGGTAGGCAGAAGTTGGAATGGAAGGAAAAGAGGAAGGGGGAGGGCAAGAAGTGGTATGGGACGTGGTGGTAGGGGAAGATGTGGTAGGGAAAGGGGCAGGGGAAAGAAAGGTAGGAGAAAGGGCTTCAACACGCCGGGTTCCTTTTAAAAAGTAAGAGGTATGGTGGAAAGGGGAGTGTTGGAAAAGGGCAATTAGAATGGGAGATAATGAAAGGATGGTAATTTAAATGGGCAGGGGGAAGAGGGAGGTAGGGTAAGGGATCATAGGGAAAGATGGGTAAAGGTAGGAGAGGAAGAGGGAATGGCAGCATCGCGCTGGGTACCATTTAAGATAGAGGGATGAAGTGTTGTATACATGTTAATGGTATCGAAGGGAGCAGGAAAAGGGGTGATAGAGTAAGCAGAGGATGGATAAGGGGGCAGAGGAATGGGGAGGTCTGGAGAAGAGGGGTAAGTGTAAAGGGGCATAGGGAAGGTGGGGCAGGGGCAAGGAGAGGCAAGGTGAAGAGCAGCATCGTGCCGGGTACCAGCTAGTTGATATATATAGTACTGAAGAGTTCTTTAATAAGAAGACCCTACGTCAATTTTTAAGGTGATATTGACTGCTGTAAGCAAAAATTTGCATACAAAAATTCAAAAATGGGGGGGAGGGGGTTGTGCAGACAAAGTAAATAGTATTTTATAGTATTTTGATTTAGAGGCTGTTTCCGCGTATTTAAAAATTAAGTAATATTCCAGCTACATAAGTAAGTGCATATGTTAATCTAGGTACATATTTATGTAGGTATAAATGTATGCTAATAGAAAAGTGCATTTTATTGAAGCCTTTTACGTTCTTACTATTCAAACAATTTTGAAAAAAAAAAATAAAAAATAAAAAAATCTTTGAAAGGTTCGCACTTTTATACAGTTTAAATATAATTTTACTCTCACTCATATTGTAAAACATCATTACAAACCATCATTATTATCATATCATGTCATCTATTATAAAACATCATTAAGCAGCGATTGTGCATAGTGGGTGGAAGTTTCCGAAAAATGGAGGAAGACGTTCAACATGCGACGGAGGGACCTACGAGAAATGAAATGCTGTGAGTTCCTTCAAAATTGGTCGAAGCTTTTTGCTCCCTTTAATTCTGTCAATATGTAACTGTAACCCAATATGTAACCCAAAATAGAACGTAACTCCAATAAAAAATTGGGTTTTAATATGAAACTGTTACTTGCTATCCAATAGATGCTTAAGATAGTATGTACAACAGTCCACTGAATGCAGTACTACCATCATGTGCCAGAATTAAAGATGTTTCTGGAAAACGCACCAAAAAGCAAAAATTTTAAATGAAAAATATTCAAATAATGTTAAAACAAGAAAAAAATTAACTTCGGTTGAACCGAAGCTCTAATACCATTCACAAGAAATTTTAAATAGTGTTGAAAATCATAAAAGTTGGGGTTTAAATTGGGTCTGAAGCGACCATCTATAAGATGCCACCATATCGAATTTCAAGTTGATATTGACGTTTTCCATACAAATACATAAAAGTGAGCTGTGAGCTGTAAATGAAAATTTTTTTCATAAAAACACACAAAATTGCATGATGGGTTTGTATGGAGGCTACCCCAAAAAGTGGCCGGGTCCCACCAATTAATGTATATGTCAGGTATACGTTAACTAAAAGTTACCATATAAATTATTAAGTTGATATTGACTACAATAAACAAGTTTTTCATACAAAAAGTCAAAAGTGAGCGCTGGGTTTCTATGGGAGCTACCCCAAAAAGTGGGCGTGGCGGGTCAATCTTGACACTCTATTAAACTGCAATAAAAAGAAGTGTATATGCAAAAATTCAACTGGATAGCATTAAAATTGGTCCCAAAAAATGCGCAACAACATACAGATGGACAGATGGACGGACAAGATTATTGATGTAAATGTATATTGAAAAAGTATATAGGTTTAAATATGCATTTAAATAAAGAAAAATATTTTTGTTCTGAATTGAGCCCATTTGTTATTAAAATATTCACAACATATTCTTAAAATATGAATACTTGGTCATGAATTAAGTATATTCATTCTTAAAATAATTATAATATAGTCCAAAGAAAAGAATTTATGTGCTTAAATTAAGCCCACACATTCTAGAAATAATAATACTTTAACATAAAAATTAGCATTTTTGGTCTTAAAAATATTTCTTGTTTTGAGCGCAACACACTTTACCTTACCCGTCTTTTTATGAGTATACTGAACCAAATTGCTGTTGTGGGGATCATTCCCCAGTTCCACTCCCCTAATCCGTCAATGGCATATGCGTGGTTCAGTTAAGTGATTATACCACAGTATTGCTGCAGAATACCATCTTATCCTATCCCTACTTCTATAGGGTTAAGAAAAACATATGCTCATAGAACGTGATCAAAACTTCTATTTTAAAATCATGCTTTTCTGCAGCGATAATCTGCTTTAAACAAATCTGGTCGAAAATTCATGTCATATGAATTCACTAATCATACAGGCCTGCGACTGAGAAGTGATTTCAGAAGATATGAAGTATTAATCCCTGAAAAAAATTACCAATAAATTGTATTTTGTTATATTCAGATAATGGTATATTTATGTTTTTTCATTTATGATTTTACCTAAACTAGTGCTTAGAGTGAACGGCAGGCCGGACCAAGATAAATGATGTACCGTTAGAAAGGTGATTAAAAAATGGGTGATTTACAGATTATAAAAGTACACATTTTAAGCAATTTTTAACGAGTGCGAGAGTACCTTTCATGAACAACCAATAATTTCAATATACAATGTTTTGAATGAAAAAAAAAAAAATGAAAATGTTATGGAAGAAAGAAGGATAAACTAGAATTTAAATTCACTCCTAAATAATTGCCGTATGATACACGAATACAATCAGCAAATTGTTTTCCCCTTCATTGCTGTTAGAGCAGATCAGAACATAGACAAAGCAAAAATTCTACAGGTGCGAGAGGTTCAAATATAGTTTCATTAAAAAGTGAAACGAAAACCAAACATGAAAATAAACAGCAAATAAACCTTATTAAAATGAAAATCTATGCGAAAGATAAGGCAACGCTGTACTCAAAAATGACAAAGTAATAAAAGTTCTGCAGAAATTTTGTATTTATATATATTTTTATGGTGTTTTGTATTATTTCTTCATTCCGTCACTCTTTACACAAAAATTTATTAGTGCACAATATAACTAGAAAAAAGAGCAACAATGAATAATGCATGTCATGCGCAAATGGTGAATATACTCGTACTCAATGCATGCATTTTTGCAGTGGTTTCCTCTATTGATTCTGTATATTTTAATAGAAACATAAGCAAAAGTCAAGTGTGACCTATACGACTCAATGTGAAAAATGTTGCTGTATGTATATAGCTATCCCTTTTGCAAAGTCTCTTTCGTGTGTAAAATACCAGAGCAACGAAGGTGAAAACAATTTGCTGATTATTATTCGTGTGTCATAAGGCAAAGAAACCATATTAAAATGAAAATCTATGCGAAAGATAAGGCAAAATTACACAAAAAATAAATTTGTGCACAAAAGTGTATTTTTCATTACTTTAAAAATAAAAAAAAATTAATACATTTATTTAGCAGCAAAATAAAATACTAATTCTTTTATAACATTTTCAAATTTTTGATTATTGATTAAGCTATCATAATGATTTTTTAAACTGAATATTGCATTAATAATCATTATTTTCGTTCCCTGATATTTACTTTGTAGGATCTGCCACGCCTCCTTCTGCCTGTTACATACATATATACAAACGTACGTATACCCTTGAAACTCCAGGGCAGCTTGTATAAAACTAGTGACGCATTTTAGTTGGCTTCTTTATTTTGAATATTAACGGAAATGTCATTTCAGCAAGTTGGCAGCGCCATTTGGAAAAGAGAGCAAGCAGACAAAGAGAAGAGCATGAAATTGAATAAGCGAGATGGCGCGAAAAACATAGTGTGAGTGAGGTAAGAATGAGGGAGAGATCGTTGTTGTTTTGCTTGCATTCGCTTATTCTGTGTCGCTTGACGCGTACGATTCTTCCATTTTCGCTATTTTATTTCTATAGCATTTTTTTTTTTCGCAATTGCGATTTCTGTGCAGTAAACTACGAAAAACGATAGTTTGCAATTATTTACAGACTCGCATCCAACATGGAGTCTATAAATTTCAACGAGTATACAGCACAGGAAAGGTCGGATATAATTACAGCATTTCTAAAGAAAACAGCCTCAGACGGGGCGACAAATGCAAATGCCAGCGCTGAGCGATTTTTCGATTTTTACTTTGAGAAGTTCTACAAAATTCCATCGCAAGTGCGCAACGATATTATTTACTGCCAGCGTGCAATGAAATCACATCTTCAGGTGCATCAGGTGCGTTATTATTATTTTTTTTTTGTATTTTGTATTTTGTCGTTGCAATTGCCTGTTTTCCGCCGTGAGTCACAACATATTATTTTTTTTTCGCGCTTGCAGTTGGTCGTACAAGTCTTTTCACAGCAGGCGGATGCCGATCCCGTGCAAAAGGACACATTTCTACATGAAATCGAAGATCGACTGTGCGAAATAAATGCCGAGTGTAATTATTTAACACTGCGTCTGCAGGATGACATTGCTGACTTCTGTATGGTTTTTAAGAGTCATGGTGTCAACTGTAACAACGATCTTGTTAATTCGGTCATTAGCCAAGAAATAGTGCCGTATGTCTACAACACGCAGTCGCCTATTTCGCCGATTAGCGTACAGACTCGCGAATCGGAGAAAGAAATGATGAGTCGCTTTTTCACGGTTTCCGATGTAGATGAATCTAGCGCCTTGACAACGGCACAACCACATGTAATCGAAACGGTTGACCTTACCGACGACGACGATGTTGTCAAAGACGTTAAGAAGCCTAAGCTATGCAAATCCGAGCCGAAAGACAAGCCAGAAGCGGTTGTGCCAACACTACAGCAGTTGCCAAAGAACGTACGTCGTAAGACCAAACTGTCAGCTTCATCTCCGGAGAATGTATCTACTACAAAGAATGAACGGCGCATGTTGGCGCCAGGTGGAACCGCAAAAGAGAAAAAGCAAATGGCAGAGACTAAACCAAAGCAAAAGGAGGAACCGTCTACGTCTACGGGCAATGGTGATGGAGTTACAGCTAGTCGTTTAAATTTGATACAAGTATTAAAACGCGCACGTATTGAACGCATGAAGACTGAATCGAAGGAGGGAGCCAAGCAGGTGAGCACTTCCCAAAAACCTCAAGGCCAGCAATTAAACCAAAAGCAGCTACGTCAACAGCAACTGAAGCAGCAGGCCAATTCGATTGTCGAGCCACAAGCAGAAGTAAAGACACCGGCAAATGATAAACGCATGTTCCTGCACTCAATGGGTCTATGCACTCACGATGAGTACAAACGCATAGATACCGCTCAAACTCAGTTGAAGCGTCGCAGCTTTAATAAGGTGCGTCAATGAATGAAGGAATCCTTTCTTCAATGATGTCATGTGGTGTGGTGCGGTGCGGTGTGGAGAGGAGTGGAGTGGAGAGCACATGGTGCGCTCTGTCGTAAGGAAAGACTGTTAGTTGTTGGTTTGTAAATGGGCGGCTGCCATTTAATTTAAGCATTACTTTTAATGTATATTTACTTCAACTTAATTATGGTGCTAAATTGAGAACCATCGAAAAGCTCGCATAATATCTTTTGGATTTTAGATGCGAGCAAAGAAAAGAAAATGTATTTATTAAGATGTTATTTTCATACTAGTAGTGAAAAAACAAGAACTACAAAAACACTATTCCTAGTACTGCTTGTATAAAACTAAAGTTGCAGCCATATTACGTATTTTCAACTTACTATATATAAATAAAAATATATATTTTATATGGGAAAATTTTAGTTTTATATACATACATTTTAGATACGAAAGTCCAGAAAAGCATATGGGACCCCATAAAATATACAAGTATATATTCGTAATCAGCACGGCGAGATGAGTTGATTTAGTCATTTCTGTCAGTGTGACTGTCTGTGTTTCTGCACGCCCTATTTGCACAATCTTTGAAATGTTGGTTTGGATGTTGGTACGGCGACTTTTTTAACGATAAGCAGCCTGTCAAACCGTCCGTGATGTGAAGTTAGCGTTCCTTCGAAGTTAGCGGTATCTTTGATTTTTAATATCCTTCATATCTAAAATGAAAAGTATATTAATATTGTCATAAAGTTTCCAGCTCAACAGAATGATGCTACGGAGATGGAAAAAAACCAGCTAAAGATAAAAACATTTAACACTAAATAAACAAGCTATTTTTCGGTCTTACTTTTCCCAAGCCATTTACAAATAATAAAAGGAGAAACCGGGATTCGATCCCTGTGTCTTTGTAGTTAACAATAAATTATATAACCAAATACAAATTATTATAACAAGCGTAGTGCCTGGTAGTACGTAGAACATGGTGACATCCTTAGGGGAAGGGGACACTGCGGCCAAATGGATTTTTTGTGCTCTTCCTAGTATGGTTAGGTTAATTGAGGTATGATCTACTCTGTTTCCTAGATAAGAGTAGTAATCCTTATTTCAGAGGAGAGACTCTAGCAGTAATCTCAGCTGGTAATGACAAGTCGGTAGCCCATGAGCAGGCAAAATATTCTTAGGTCAAATCTGATGAGATGTACATTAGTTTTTTGATATTTTGGTCGCACTAATTACTTCACCTACCGAAGGGAGTAACATTAAAAAGAAGTAAAAAGAAAACAACTTTTACGGCTTTGCGACTTTGAAAAGTGTGAATATACGGGTCAAATGGCCGTATTGTGGTCGTGATATCCACAAAAAACTTGATAAACTCAATCTGCGTACGGTCAATGAGAATCTAAACTTTGAAAACTTTAGTTATAGTTCCTGACATCTGTTGTTCCATACAACAAGGTGGACGGACGAACAGATAGACATGACTAAATCTACTTTGTTTCCAACACTGATCAAAAATATATGTATATACTTTATAAGGTCGATTACGCCTCCTTCTGCTTGTTACATAGGTTAGGTTAGATTACGCCGGCTGACCCCTTGATAATGGTCACACATTGACCAATATGATCCTTAGTGAGGCCGATGATTGAGGTCGTTTAGGAGGTTTAAAAGTTCTGTAGAATTTATGAGTGTTTGGCGAACGCCAATAGCCTGTAAGGAATCTCTCTGGCCACCTCTTCCAGTGACGCGAGCTCGATGGTGTCAAAGTATTTCATTCTTGATTTAAATAATGCTAGACAGTCGCTTTCGCCGCTCCAACTCCTGACTACATTTTGACGCCGTCTGTAAATATTTGTACCGCACGCTAATTCAGCCCTTTGTGCCAGTCACCTGGTCACAGTGAAATTGGTGTTTGTGCGAACTTGGGTTTTAGGTCATGTAGTCCGTTCTATTGTCCATTGATTTGTGGCGCTATGGTGCCTGTTGGGCAGATGCGTTAAACACACTTCTGCTCTTGTGGGGATGGTCCTTAACGCCTTCGTTATACATATATATTTTTGTTACAAGGTAAAAAAATATTAAAACTCTAAACTTGGTACGATTTCTTCTGAAAAATATCCGCATATCCGTGGATTTTGAAGTAAGAGATCCGCGTAATCTCGATGGACATTTATTCTATTAAACCAAAGATTATATATTAACAAAGATGATGTATAGAGCCAAAAAATATCGTACTTTCGATTTTATGCTTCACGTCATGGAAATGATGCAGAATGCGTAGTCCAACAAGGACTACCGACTACTCATTCGGTTATTGTCGTCTTTCGTATGTGTGTGGAAAAGACAAAAAAAAATATCCTGGCGTGGCGTGGCGTGGCGTTAAAGATTTTTCGAACATTTTTGTTTGTATGTCACCATCTGTGAAATTGAACAAATTTTGACTTTTTATATAATTACTCAGCAAAACTTTATTACTTTTTATTCATAATGCTCATATCCGAATACTTAGATTAAACATTTTTATTATGCTTATCGCCATTTTTAAATGTATCAAGATTACTAATCGAAATTAAACTCTAAACCGTAATCATCTGCATCATCTACAATGGATGGATCTGAAAAATGGAACCCACAGCTAGTCAGTAGTGCGGATATAGGTTCGTATTTATCAGCTTTCATTTTTGGCTCTTCTTTTCTTTTCACAGAATCTTATTTCTTCGCAAAAGATGTACGTAGTGATGCAAAATCGGTTGGTACAATTTGAACAGTAGGCCCACTTAAAGGATCATCCTTTCTGTGAAATATCTTTTCAATAACAGATGCGATTACTTTTGTATTCGCACCTGTAGTGCTCTTCGAGGAGCCTTCTGCTTCACAAGACATATTAATTTCTGACAGAAGCTCTACCATGCAGTCGTCAGCCGTAGGCAGCTTGGAATGCCTCGCATATATCTCGTACTGGTTTGCATTAAATTCCTTGCCACGTTTATAATAGATTCGAATGGTTTCAGCGCGTAGGCGCTGTTGCAATTCGATATCTTTCACTGTCGTGTTGAGTGCAACGAGAGCCACATGGCAGGCGCTGGGCTCCAGATGAAAACCATCTGTCTGACAACTGCTGATAATCGTTTTTAGAACTTCGCTGATGTTCACCGAACGACCAAGTAATCTGCTCACATCCAGCGCGATTTTCGGGATTTTCTGCAACGAGAAAACTGCACGAGCCAGCGGTGTAAGCACAAATTTATCTCTTGGTTTTAGTTCCTTTGGTGTCGTGCGACACAACACATCCGTAGCCAGCAGTGCTGCTTGCTTGAGCGAGAGATATAGTTTGTTATCCACCACAGTTGGTTGGACGTTGATGGGCTTACAAAAGCGGTACGAATAGATGAAAACACTTTTAGGTGCTCCTATCGATGCGCTGAAATCCATACGCCACATTTCCTCTTTGCCATTCTGTTTCAAATGGCGCATTTTTGGTCCCAGCTCGAACAAAACCTTTGCCGCAAAACTTAAGCTTTGTGATTTTTCATGAGAATTGTTGTTGCAAAAATCTGGACAAATCTTTTTAAATTCTTCGACTAGTTGTTCGAATTTTAATCCAACAGGAGGAAGTGCTTTAGCCATTGCGAATTGAGCACTGAAAGTACAAAATTTGAGACTTTTTAAGAACAAAACTTAATTTTTATTTCCTAATAATGAACACAGTATAATATTGCAAGACTAGCAAATAAATTTTCTTTGTTTAGCTTATGAAATAGAATAAACAAATAATATCACGATCTCATGTTACGTACCGAACAATCAACTACCATCGACAGCGGCCAACTAAAATCAACTAAATAAAATATCATTGGTAAGCATTTTATGTACTCGTATATTCGATGCATACAAAGCTGCCCGGCGTTGCAAGGAAATTGAAGTTCACTGCAGTAATAAAGAAGGATTAGCAAGCTATCAAAGGTTTGATAGTATTCTAGAGTCCTACGGCATAAAACAAAAATGGAAAGTAGCTGCCAAAATTATATATATATATATATATATATATATAAATATATATATATATATATATATATATATATATATATATACTTGGATTACAATTTTAAGATATTTAAGAGAAAAATACGAATATGAATATTTTTATATCGTGTTGTATGGATTATTGAGTAGATTTGGCCAAAAAAGTAAATTATTTGGTTGATTTTCGGCTAAGCCAACAGGCTTAACTTAATTGCACTTAAAATTCACAAAAAGTTTTAACATATTTTTTATGAAGTTAGCAGCATAATATCGTAACACTCTGTAACTTCTTTTAGTTGTTCGTTTGAAAATAAAGTGGAAATTAAATGAGCATATTGTCCGTGTATAATACGGTTACGACTTGAAAAATTCGAATTTCGACTAATAGTCGGACATAGTATTTATAATGTAAACGAAAAAAGAGGCCTCACTCTTCAACGCGAAGTCGAAACTGATGCTCACTATAATAGAGTTTGGCGAAAATTCCCTCTATGGTTGCAAGGGAGTTGGGGAATTTAAAAGGTTATATGAATAAAATTTCTATTCTCTTCACATAAACTGTGAATAGTATATTAATTATGACAGAGTACAGTGCAACGTTCTAAAGGAAGAGAAACAAAGCGGCTTTTTTGAATTCCGGAAGAGTATTTTTAGAGAAATGCTTTTATTACGCTGATTTACAAACATACTCATTATACCATTCACGCATAGTATGTATTGGCATTATCAGTTTGTCAGAAAGTTTGTAACGCATTAATGGAGGGTTCGCAGATCCCATAAAGTATATACATTCTTGGATCTATAATTGTCTGTCTGTCTGTGTGTTGCTATTAATTTGTTTTTTTCTTTAATCATTTTTTTTTTTTTGGCATGATAACGTCTATTAAATCCGTCTGAACAAGCGATAGACAGGCACGACCGCCCTAATCGTTCTGCTTGCATTGTCTTGTGAAAGCTGTAGTTACATATGTGTGTGTGTGTGTTTGCGTATTAGTGTTAACTAGCGCGCGGTGGGGTGCGGTATGCGCTTGGTAGAATATATGAAAATAACATTGTAAGCGTATAATAAGTTTGTTTCAATAAAATCTTTTTTCTGAGTTCGTCCGAGGTCTGAACTCGCAACATAGAAAACTGCTTACTGCTATACGAACGCCAAAAACGTATTACAGAGTTAAAGAACTAAGAACCAATATAAGCAACACAAAGCAGAAATAAAAAAATACTTGCTGCGCACACAAACACGTATACGAGCCGAACATTAAGAGCGTTAGAGCGAGAGAGTGTTTGAGTAGGAGCTCACTAATGTAAATGCAGGCGTGAGGGGGCGAGATACAGCGATTAAATATACACGAGTAATATTTATTTGTAGTTGTATTTAATTGAAATATTTAAAAATTAAATTTTTTTGTGTTTGATGCCGGCAACGCCAAACTATATAGAAACGCGTTTTATCTCTTTCTCTAGCAGCATGCATTTATAGTAGTAGGGACAGTGGGAAGGAGTGGTTGGGAAAGGAGAGGCAAGGGGAAGGGCTGAACGACGTCTGCCAGGGTACAGCTAGGCAGACATAAACAGGCACGAAGTCAAAACGAACAAGCGAAATAATGGAATCAATACGAAACGCGAAGGCAGAAGCTTATTTGAACCTAGTCTATTGTAATCAGTTTTCATCAATGTTTTCTTATGACGTTATCACGTAAAATTATCGTCCGTAAACCGACTTTACAGAGGAGTTTTTTTTTGTTCCAAGCAGATAGAGTATCCACATCATTGTGTCACGCCCACTTTTAGGGGTACTCCCATACCCCTAAACCCTACCACCCACCTTTGGGTCTTTGTATGAAAAACTTTTTTATTATAGTTGATATGAACTTCATATTTGATTTAAGAACAAAGACGTCGAACAAATACAATTAGGATAGGTCTTAAAAAAAAAATTCTTTTCAACTGCTAAGTATATTATTTAAACTTTCGTGAATGGTATTATTTTCTTATTTTCTTTTCATTTTATTCACCTCGATATATTATATTTGTGTTGATATGATTTATGATTTTACATAAACCAGCAACTACACTAGATTATATTACTTTCGTAGCAACTGTGAAGATACTGTTCGCAGATACTCTTTTTATTAGAAGAGTTTTTATACTTTGAACACATGAAAGGGTGTATTAAGTTTGTAAAAGTGAATATACCTATATTTCTCATCAGTATCAAAAGTTCAGTTTTTGAAAGGTGGTAAGTTTTTGAGATGATTAAGTGATTTAAATTCACTTGCCACGAGTAATATGAATTGCACCTGATCAATGCCAAGTAAATTGAAACCAATTCATTATGTTTTCTATAATATTCTACTAAAAATAACTTGATAAATTTTAAGTGACGAACTGAATTAGGTGTGGCAGACCCCGTAATGTACATATATTCTTGATCAACATCAAAAGTTGAGTCTATATAGACATGTCCGTTTGCCTGTCCGACCGTCTGTTAGAGCCTTCAAGTTGTGATATTTAGACTCTCCTATTCTCACTTAAATGAACGTACCAACCCCACCATAAGGGGTAGCCCCCATGCAAACCAGTACCCATTTTTTGAATTTTAGTACGATTTCTTTTTTTGTTTTTGTTGTTAAATAAGTTATAAACGCCAAATTTGGTGTATCCTATTAAAATATCCCACATAAGTCCAGATTATTCCACTATAGAATATAGCCTCATACAATTGTATGGATCAAATAGGGAACATTAGATAAAGCATAGTGTATGTCAAAATCGAGAATATAATATAAGCACATGAATATTATGTGAGACAAAGTATACAGTAGTAAAACATAATAAAAACAAAATGATGAAATTCAAATACTTGAGTATAACCGAAAGCTAAATGGTAATGTGCCCTTACAACGTTGCACTTTTTTCTTCATTATTAACAGAGCAAATTGTACAGATAGCTGACTGGTACAACGAAAAAGCTCACATGTCTCAATGATGTATTACGAGGGATGCCTTTTAAATTTTGCGCCTAATAATGAAAGAAAAAATAGTCATTTACCATTGGAAATAGCTTTAATGTTTTTCAAACTATTCTCCATGAAATTTATTACATTTTGAACCACTCAGAAGTGGGTACCATCAAAACGAAAAACTTTAACCTCGCAAGTCATTTAGCGCCAAGACTGGACGACACATAATTTCAATGTTTTGAGTGCGCAAACACTCGTTTGTCTGAACCGAGAAGGCAAGAAAAGGTTATGAACTATACATAATTTACCTTCCTACGTTGCTCTAATGGAGCTACGTGACCAGTTTTTTCCGAAAAAAAACCCGATCATTTGCATCGAAGTGTTTTGTCTGCGAATCGTAGTGCTCGTACATCTAAACGATCTGCGAACGTTTATGCTAAGAAATTTCGAACTTTTCAATGATAATGTCAGCGCTCACCTAACGACACTTACGATTGTCAAGGCGCAGAATATACATGGCAATCCTCGTATTCAGTTCTTCTCCATAGAATAGATTTCTGCATATACTCAGATCTATATAGACAAATGTGCATGTGAACGGAGCTAAGGAGTACACATGTACATTGAACAGTTCTCCACGTTTTTTGCCTTTGCCATTCCGTCTATTTAGCTACATATCAAGTATTCTTTTTGTGGACGAACGGACATACATACTTGAATCGTGCTTCATGAAATTCAATGAAGTCTTTTTCATTTATATTTGTTAGTTCAAATTGCCTTCATGCTTAGGTAATATGGCACATACATACGTTTAAGTGCTTTCTATATCCTTACGATAACAATTCTTTTTTTCAGTTCGAGTCTGCGACATCGTTGAATATTTGTTAGTTTTAAATATGAATTTTTATGAAATTCCAATGTAAACTTCAACACTTCCTAGTCGTAGAGTATCTCCTTTGTTACATTTAAGATTTTCGCTGGAATTATATAGTTAATGCATTTGTCATCACTATCATCATTTGTATAGCGGCTATAAGTATACACTTAAAAAAAATATTGTAAACCTAACTATTTACGCTTTAATTTAACTATTTTCACCAATGGTTTTGCACCAAAGGATTTAATATTTAATTAAATTTAAATCCACCATTAACCTTTTTGGTTTAAATTCTTTTCATAATTGAATCAAATGGCGCATTTGACTGAGAAATGTCATATCAAAAGAGAAATGTTTTCATATTTAATTAGAATATATTATATTTTTAATGTATTATTCGTATCAAATTTAAATATTGATATTCATAATTGGTTTAAAGTTTGACCATAATCAATTCAAATATGTTATTGTATATATTGAATTCTACTATATTCAACTTAAACTGTGCGACAGGCGCCATGGCGCCACAAAGCTATGGAAACAGCTCAATTGGGAGGGAGGTCACCAGCTGAACGGACTACATGACTCCCAAACCCAACCCAGGCGGAATTATTCGCAAACAGGAAATCAGCAGAAGTAGCCCGCAAGGATGAAATGAACATATTCGTCGAAGCATCTCTCTACAGACGGTATATAGCAAACTGAAGGAGTGCGACTGGATCAAATCTGAAGAGAGGTGGAAGAACACCCCAGCTGTATAATATCCAAAATAATGTGCAAAGAACGTAACAAAACAATTCTCACACTACCGGTCTAGCGGGTGAAGGGTGAAGAAAATCCAAGGAACCGGGATTCACGAAAACTGTGGAACACCTAATCTGCAGCTGCCGAGCAATCGCAAAATCAAAACTAAAATACCCTAACATCCTCGGGCTCGCGTCGTTGGAAGAGAAGGTGAGAAGGACTCCAAGCAAGCTATTGGCATTCTCCAAACACGCAAAAATCGAACGACCTTCATCATCAGCCGTACTACATATTGGTCTACGTGTGACCTCAATCAACTAATAATATTTTTGCTGCATTTTAATACTTAAAATTATAGTTTTAATTCAATTTATGCTACATCATGTCAGAAAAGGAATGAGCAAACATGCGATTTCCGTTACCTAAAAACATTTTTAGAAATCCTTATCGCATTTTGCAGTTTAAATTCATTCTTTTTCAAACAAATGGAATGTCAAATCAATGTTAATAGCGCTATAGACAACAACGGAAATAAAAATTTGTGGGGAATGGGTAAAAATTATTTTAAAGCTACTGTATCTTGAGGGATACCTAAATAAAAATTGGAAAAGTAGTGGGCACAGCTCACTCATCAACACAAGGACTAGTAACTAACTATCATGGGGATACACTTATTAGATATCTGGCTTAACGCCGGTACTTAAGCTATTGTTATGCACGCCCACTTTTTGGAGTAGCCCCACAATAAACCCACCGACTACTTCTTTATTTAAATCAATATTTTGAAATTTTTTAAGATTTATTTTTATTAAAAACCTTTTCACGCGATATATATATATATATATATATATATATATATATATATATATATATATATATATATATATATATATATATATATATATATATATATATATATATATATATATATATATATATATATATATATATATATATATATATATATATATATATATATATATATATATATATATATATATATATATATATATATATATATATATATATATATATATATATATATATATATATATATATATATATTTAATTCATTCTTTTTCAATCAAATGGAATTTCACACATTTTCGACACATTTTTTTTTCTACCAACAATACTAAGTTTTGTAAGGGGTAAAATACCGTAGGTCTGTGTCATTAACTTCTCTTTTTTGACATAAGTTCATTAGTACTAACGATAGTTGTAAACGATTTAATCAAAACTATCGGGTGACGTCGCTATCGATTTCTTCGCAGCTCTAATTCACCACCGTTTATTTTTTTTTCAGAAGCACATCACTACTGCACACCACTACACCAATGCGTATCCGAGCACATATCAGCTGTTCATCGTTGTTATTATTTTCTTTTAATCTTATACATATGTGACATCATCGGATTCTGTGTGGCGTCTGCATGGCAAAAAAATAATTATCCAGTCTTTCTCTTTGTATTAAGTTTAGAAGTAACAAAAAAGAAAATAGACAAAGCAAAAAAAAAAAAAAATGAATATTAAAATGAATGAACATCATCAATTTACATACATACATATATAAATAACTGCAAGTTTCGCAACTTTTAGATGTGCAAGTCTAAAAGTTAAATACATATGTACATACATACATACGTAAAGTACTATCTCAATAAATGAAATGCTTTTGAATATTTTTAATTAGTGAAAAAGAATTTGGCATATTCGAGTATAATTACAAAAAAAAAAACCAGCCAAACAAGCAACGGCACAGTTAAGTTGGTTTTTAGAAATAAACAATTTGTTTATTAAAACTGCAATTCAAACCGGTTAATAAGTTTATTTCTTGCTGCTTAATGCCGCATTATAAATACTTATACTATTAAAAATTTCTGACAATCGAATCCGCCCAGCGCCAAGATCTGACGCACTTATTTTTTAGTAGTTGATAGACTACAATTGCGTACGTTCATACATACATACATACATACTTTGTAGATCCAAACAAAATCAGTTTAATTGATAAGCATTAGAGTTTTTCGGAAATCCAGTGAGTCATTGAAATATCTAGTAATGAATTAAATACATTAAACAAGCTTATTCGCAGATCAGTTTATCAGTACGCGTTTGTAAGTTGCATAGACTACACTACAAGTGTAAATCTCCGTTAAAAATGTCTTCCAGTAATATTCCGACGACAACTATTTCAACTGCACCAGCATTAAATGTAGTTTACCAATGCACCTATTGTAATGTCAGCGACAATGAGCCGATGGTCTGCTGTGCCCGCTGTCATGCTGTGTGCCATCGATCTTGCGCCGGCGTTAACTATACGGCGACTACAATACCATGGCTCTGTAAGTACTGTGAGGATCAACCGTTCGTAAAGGATGATGATCTGCTCTTCATGCTCGCCACCACCGATGCGACTAATCACTTACCGCTGATTAATTTACACACACCGGTAATAGTTCAACCGCCAAAAGATACGGATGCCATCCGTGAGGTCGATGTCGTATCTTGCACTGGCGTCGATGAAGTCATTACAAGTGCTCCGAAAGCAACAGGTTTCCTGGACCAAAATAGTAGTGTTGCGCCTACTGTATATATTGAATCAACTGGAACTGATGTTGGTGCTGGCACAGTTGATAATGACGGGGAATGCAATTGCTGTGGATGCAGTGACGATGATGCTGGTTGTGGTGGTGGTGACGCAGCTGATGGTTGTGATTGTTTTTGTGGAGACAATGATTGCTGTGTGCTCTAAAGAAACCAGGAAACCACCTTAAATTGATGCTATACACGCTCAATACTTTAAATGGAATCCAAAGACGCTTTACATTAGTTAAAAAGTTATTCTTGAATTTATCATCAAACTATCAAAACAAACCGAAACACGTACGGTACAAACATACATACCCACATGTGTAATCATAGTCCTTGTCGTAACCTGCTAAAGAGCAGATGCTGCCCGCCATTTGTGCTTAAGTGTAGAACAATTGCATTAGTATTGGCCATGTTGCTTGGTCAACAGAATCACAATGTTCGACTACATCTGTTTCCTATTCCCTTGCCTCTATACATAGTTTTTATACTCTTCACACAAAGTGTGAATAGTATTATAATTTAGTAACAATGTTTACAACGACTTAAAAAGAGGAAGAATAAGAGACCCCATAAAGTATATATATTCGTGATCAGCATGACAAGATGAGTCGATGCCGTCTGCCTGTCTGTGCGTTACTGTCCGCCCTATTCCCTCAATCTTTGAAGTTTTAAAGTTGGTATGGAGACTTTTTATAACTAGAAGCAACTTAAGTTCAAAAATGATCGCGATATATACAGTAGAAGGCATAGCTTCCATACAAAATCATTTTGTATTTATTTTGTTGTATCAAATAGGTTTGATTATAACTATTATTAGTGTTAAAACTACATACAAAAGGTGATTTCAATTCATTATATTGATATTGTATAAGTTGTAAACTTGTATCAATAATTATTTAAGGTCACGATAGGCAAACTGTCTAGCATTCCAGAAAAGGGTCAACCCAGACTCAAGCCAAAATTTCTTTAGATGTTGCTTAATGCTTTCTTATAATTTGATGCGTAATAAAATTATCCACATCCTTCTATCCCATCTACAACAGTAAAAACAAAAACGAAATCGAAATTCATATTAAAAAATTTTATATCTGAGCATCGATTGAAAAATTTAAAATGAAGTAAAACATCTGAAAAAAAGACAAGTGTGAAGAGTATTAAAGCTTCGGTTCCACCAAAGTAAATGTTTTTCTTGTTTTTCAGTGCTGTGCACATATGCTTTTTATGTTTTGATTCCGTGTCCGTTGTATCTCTTTAGAGGGTGGTACATGGTGGCTCTATTCGCATCAGCAGCAGAACTAGCAACCACATGCCAGAATTAGAACTTCAATATCTTTGGACGATACCAGTACGCAATCGCATCAAGAAAGATAATAACAACAACAACAACAACAACAACAGCAAAATCAAGCTTTCATGTGGCATGTCATTTGTGACATTTGTATTTTATGTACAATCCAACCATTCGAGTCTAATGGAATGGGTCACTTTATGGCAAAATTTTGGTTTGTGGCACAATCAAATTGTCTAGAGAAAATATCGCCCATAAGTACAATACTTTTGCAACAAAATAAGCTTAAATGTTTATTTAGTTTGTTTAGTTTTAATAAAAAACAACGTAGAAAAACCAAACGAAATCCATTCTAAGTATCGTATGTAGTTGAACCGAAATTTTGAATCTTGAAATGCTTTAACAATTGACAATTTGTTTATAAATATTTATAATGTTCAAGTATGACGACGCTTGTTACACACACAGAACATAAACACAAACACTGCCTTGCATTTGAATAGGGACAATAATTATTTCAACAATGTAATCAATATTAACATAATTTATTTTTCCAAAGCTGGGATCACTTTTATGAACAAACTAAAAGGCAACCTTTTTTTTTAGCATTTAGAACTGTTATTTATTCAGAGACCGAAATTAATTGCTATAAAAAAGGCAGATTTATTTAAAACATCTGTTTATAATAAAAATTTTTAAATATACAATAAGAGTTACAATAATTTTTTTAATTATTAATAAGTGCCGTATTCCACTTGCTTACAGTTCTTACTTTGCTAAGCATGTAACACTCGAAATGTGATGTAATTCAATAGTTTTCTTATGGTTTTGTTAATTGGCCCTAAGGCCTTTAGAAGAATAAATCTTTGAATAAATATATACGAGGGGACAGACAAAAGTCCGGTTAGTTTCTGGTATTTTGTTTGGTTTTAAACAAACCAAAAATTGTTGACGCTTTACAATTGTTTTACGACATAATATTTTTTATTTCAGGAAAATCGATCGACATGGAGAAGAGAAAAATTAGTGATGAAAGGTATGGAGCAATGAATATGAAACGGATCAAGAAATTCGTTATGCTATTCTTTACCGCGGCCGGCATCTCTCAAGCCAGTTAAAATTTTCAATGAATGCTAACTGTATATGAAACAAATCTTCAAACCGTTTCTAAGTGGTTTCGAAGATTATAGACTGGATTTTATTCGGTAGAGGACGAGCCTCGAAATTTCTTCGACCGACTTGACAAATGTGGCCCTGGTAGAGGATTGGCTAAAAATGGTACAAAACCCCATTCAAGAGAGATAGTCGGAATCATTGGGCTCCCATTACAGGATATGCGCTCCTTACAAATTTCTTGGGAATTTAGTAGGGAACATGGTGCTTTAGATAGTCACCTGATTTGTATATATTGTAGTGCTAAACTAATGTTGATTGCAGCGCCCATTCCAAAAACCCATTGGAACATGTATATCCCACATTATCCTTCCCAGAATTGATCAAGTAGCATATCTTCACTACAATTCTTTGGAACTGATTTATAAAAAAATAAATAAAAATTAATTAATAAAAAAAAACAAAAAAACAAAAAGTTTAATTAACTCTTAGTAAATGGGCAATGGAATATTTGAATACGATTAATAACAAATTTGTCGTCTCTAGCTTAATTAAAAATAAAAACGAAACATTTGTGTTAAAAACTCAGCAGTATGGGATTGGTTGGTATGAGGCTACCCCTTATATTGGAGTTGTCACAGTAACTTTACAAACTTTATCTGAAGGGTGAATAGGAACGTCTTAATATCCAAACTTATTGTCTTCAAGATCTCGTCGTTCAAACAGAGGATCGGACGGACGAAAAAAACGGAAATATCTATATCAACTTGACTTTTGATGCTGAACAATAATCTTGAAGTGGATGTTACTTACATTTGCACAAAGGTAATATAACCTGCGTAGCCTCTTTTGCATTCGTTCAAAGAATCAAATCTGCGATGACCTCAGAAAACTTGATATTAACATGAACTGACACCTGCGGTCATGATTGATAAGCGATTGTAGCGCCAAATAAGTAAGTAAGTTGCTTATGGTTCAAAAAAGTCTCCATACTTACTTTCAAACCAATTTTTCAACGATTGCGGGAATAGGGCGTGCCAAAGCACAAAGACAGACAGACAGACAGACAGACGGATATTATTAGATCGGGCTGGTGTTGCAAAAATTGTGACTAAATTATAATATTATTCACACTTGGTAAGAAGAGTATAAAAATAAATTCAGGGGTGTTGCAGAAGTCGCATTCGTTAAGTCAGTTTTAGTTTTATGAATGATATTTGGAGATGATGATGCGAAAGGCTACTGTGCCATTTTATTTGGCCGAAAATCTATAATTTGTGTAATTAAATTTGTTTGTCAAATTTGAAAAAAAACTTGCATTCCACATGTTTGTATGAAGTGTTATCTAATTCATCCGGAAACGCCCTACTTAATATTATAAAATTAACAACTTGCCATGTTTGTATAGGTGTCTGTAATAATAGCTATGATATTAGATGTGATGGAATAGTACCGGTCCCATGTTTTCATTTCTGTGTCATGTATAAGTAACACATACATTTATTGAGCGTTTTGACGGTAACGTATTCGTAATGTGTAAGATCGTCTGAACACCGCTTAAAGCAGAGATGTCATTGCCATTTTTCGGGTGAAATGTGCCACGTTAATCGAACCGAAAACTACGCTACACGTCAAAGGCTAACCTGTAAAAACTCAATCAGTCTCAGTGGAGATATTTAGACGTGAGAGTTGCAGCTGGAAATCGGTGTTCAATGAATGCTGAATAGTTACATAAAATCTAAAATGAGCATGTTCGTCTTGCTTGACATTTCCTTATAGAGTAACGTTTTACAAAATATTGTTCATGACATTTCTTTCGCAAGATTATCATCTTTTTTTTAGATTGGATTATTATATTTTTTAGATTTCATTTTCAGTTTGCTGTCATTTTCATTGAAAATTTGTTGAGTGGTAAAGTAAGATTGATATGTAAATTGTAATACACTTGATAAACTTGTGCAAGTATACTCTGAATAGGTCTTAAGATAAAATAACTCCTCATCTAGTAAATTATCGATACCAGAATTCCAAACGTACATTATAGATCTACATTCAACGCCTTAGCTTGACTCCCCGGCATTTTGCAAACAATGTTCGAGAAAGTATTTGAGCAACTCTGAAGTCATCAACTTTACACCGTGATCCTTCGCTTCAAAGTTAGCGAGTTCGATGTCTTTCTGAGCATAGAGTTAGAAATAAGTTAAAGCAATTGTACTTATACCATTCACACTTAGTGTGAAATACAATAGTATTATCAGTTCGTCTGAAAGTTTATAACTCATTAATTAAAGGAGGCCTCGACGAGACGAGTCGATCTAGCTATGTCCGTCTGGAAGTTAGGCATTTTTTAGTGATACATTTTTAAGATATTCAGCTGTAATAGTGACATGCCTCGCAAACCTTTTACAGTAGCCCCCCCCCCCTACAAACCACCCGCCCACTTTTGAGTTTTTATATAATCAAAACAAACCCACCGCACATTTGCCATTTTGTATGCAAAACTTCTTTATTTAATTGAATATCAGCTTGGAATTGGTATGTTGACTTTTTATAGGCAACCGATTCACATAAATATACTAATGGGCGTATCCCGCCCACTTTTTGGGGTTGTCTCCATATAAACCCACCGATGTTGTGCTGTTGTATGGAAAACTTAAAAATATGCCAAAATCAGCTTTGAATTCGATATGGTGGTCGCTTCACACACAATTACTAATGGGTGTGTCCCGCCCACTTGTTGGGATATCATCTATACAAATCCGCTAACGTGTTTTACGAGACGATTTCAAATTTCGTTTGAATGGTATTAGAGCTTCGGCTCAAACACAGTTATCGTTTTTTCTTATTTTTAGATATAAATTTTCTCAAAGTTAAATTTAAACACGATGCTTTCTGTTCTCGGTCTGGTGAACGAAATAATATGTTTAACGAATAGTTGTCTTAGGCAGATCAGACTCGTCCCTCAACCCAAATACCTATACAACCCTTTTAGTCGTCACATTTATTTACAAATATTTTATTACCTGCATTTACACGATTTTGCGGATACATACATATTTTATACAGCGGAAATAAGAATGAAACAGCTAAAGTATTTGTATATTGTTGTTACGTTACAGCTGATCAAAAAAAGCAAGACGATAGGACAGTCGATGAAATGGACACGCCTAAATGGATTATTGTGGTGAATCTTATTACGAACTTAAACACAATACATTTCAGAAATAGAGCGTTGACATTAGACTAATTGAATTTCATTAAGTTTGCATATAAGAGGGATAGACTGATCTTAAATGCCATCCTTCAGACGGTGGAACTCTACTCCTTTTATATCAATTTAAATATATTAAGCAGCTGAATTTAAATCCTGTCGTACGACGATTTTTGCCGAGGGTTCGGACCATTCAATAGAGACCACCACACCGGAAATGGTTGATAATTTCCATGATCTGATACTGGACGATCGGCGATTGAAGGTATATGTTCTTGGTAAGTTCCTCATGTAGACGAGTGAAAAATATATCGCGTGAATATTTGTGGATAACGAATCTTACAGCAGGGTGAGTATCACATTCAGTTGACAACAAATACGAAACTGTGATAATTCCGAAATTTTGGAAATGTTTGCCGATTTTAAACAGCGGTGAACGGGGTTTTTTGCGAACGGAGGCATGGAATATCACACAGCTGAAACCGAAGAGGGCAGCACAGGCCAATAAGGTTATGGGTATTCATTTTATACCTTGCACTTTATCGGCCATTTTAAACTTCCAAATCTAAAGAAATACTTTGGGATCATATTACAAACAAGAATAATTTCTATAGTCGTGGGGAAGAAAATATTGTACCGAATTTACACAAAAAGTTTTGTAGCTTTTATAGTTTCAAGTATTCGTTTACGACGGACAGAAAGCTATGCAAACAGATAAAAGAGTAAATCCAATTTAAATTTGTCAAAAATCGGTTATGCGATAGGCCAATATTTAGCATTGATTGACATGGCGCACCGGCAGCTTACAAATGAACCTTAGTCTGCTGGAGTAGAAATTTAAAATGGGTTCCACTTTTATGGTTGAATGTTTGTAATTGGTGTTAATTCGAACGTTTGAAATATTTCCCGTCGAACTTACCTTCTTTACCTATTATTAAATTGCTAAACGTTCATGTTCATTATCAAACTCTTTATTCATAATGTGTTCGACTATCTGCTGTTTTTATACTCATTACAAAGAGTGTGAATAGTATTGTAGTTTAGTTACAATGTTTGCAACGTCTTAAAGGAGGCATCGGAGTCTCCATATAGTGCATATATATTCGTGATTAACATGACAAGATGAGTCGATCTAGTCATGTCGGCCTGTCTGTATGTGCGCTATATTATCTCGAAGACATTATTTCTTTGAAATATTGCTTTGAAAGATGGTATGGAGATTTCTTTCATTCCAGGTGTTTAAGATGTAAGAGTATTTATTCGTTTGTTCCGCACAAAGCTATAATTTTGGTTGTTCGTTTTAACTATACAACACAATACAGCCGTGTTCCCATTTTCTCTTCTTTTTGCGATTTAAGTAAAGGCCTAATCAAGATTTCTAGATTTAATAGAATTTTCTGTCACTTTCAGTGAAAATTTGTTTAGTTTTGAAGTAAGATTCATAAGTAATATTATAAACTTGCTCAAGAAATAGCAAATCGAAAAGGAGAAAATGACAGCACGACTGATAGAAAAGTTTAGTAAATTATTAGCCAAAATATATTTTATTTAATAGCTGATGGATTGAAATTAAATTCTTCTAATTTGTTTCATAATACATTACTGATTCATCAAATGTATATCAAAGATGCAAATTCCAAGAGATTGATCTGTACTGTTGAGTAAAATTTTGTTAAGCTCGTTCACATAACCTGCTAGAATACGAATTGATTCAGATTGCACACGGAAGAACTTTTGTTCCATGTAATGCACCATGTCTGGGTCACTTGACTCTGCTGAAGCAGTAATTTCGTGAATGCGTTGAGCACCGTGCGACAAACGCTTTTCCATATCCAACGCCAACGCCAGTGACTCCAATTCATCGATTTCAGTATTGAAAACGTGCGATGAACTCCTTTGTAGATAATAGAAATCAACAAGGCCACCACGACGTGTAAGCTGTTTGATCAAGTCGATTGTGTCCATAAAGCAACGATCGGATAAATTTTGATAAAGATTGCGAAAACCGGTGCGATGCATCAGATACGCATTGAAATGCTTGGCCAAAAGCAGAAACTGAAATGATTTTAATAATTGTACACCGATATAGAGCTGCACTTCGGATTCGGTGCGATCAATACCGCCATAGCGTGCGTTGTAACTGGCATTCTTGCATTCTTTTTGAGGCTTGAAATGCTCGCAATCCGAGAAACAAACATCGGAAAGAGTTCTCCGTCCGTGGACAATTACATCGCTGTTTTGACACTGGGTACCGTCGGCTTGTATTTGCACAGTCGAGCAGAAGAACACAACGAACGCCAATTTAACTTTCAGCTCCATATTTTTCAATTTTAGAATATACAACAATTTGTTTTTTCGGCTGTCTTAGATTTGAATTAAGAAATGTTTCATTTGGGTTGCTAAAAGTTTCTTATTACTATACTTGTATAGAAGTTTTTATTCGAGTTTTAAACTCGACGACCTTGTCCCTTTGTGTACAGGGTATAATAAGTAGTAAATGTCATGAATCGTCAGAAATAGAAAATATAGATAAATTATAGAAACATCGTTTTTCAAGTGTACTGTAGGGTGTTTGAGTTTGCTCGTAGAGTTTTTTTTTCTTTCTAAAAAAGTATTATCCATCGCTTGCCACTACTTTTTTCTATCTTTCTGGCAGCATTCGAGTTCAGCGTCGGAAGAACGTCTCGTCTTTTAGAAGCAATTCAAGAATCAATTCAATTTGGTGTCCTCGTAATTTCGAGAGTGCTCCACAGCCATACCAAAATAATTCGATCGGACCAATTGTTAATCGAAAGGATTTGTGGTCGATTTTAGAGTTTTTAAAATCTACTTTGAATTTAAGATCCACAGTTCGCGGCATAGTTCTTTCGTGTAGGCATAACTCAAATCGTATAGCGTCTTAATGATATTGATAATTCAGATTTCAGTCGATAACAAACGATAACCACACGTCTAAAAGGAGCACTCTTTACTTTATAATACCCTATAAATTTGTTCTCGTACTATATATAACCACACCATTCCAGCAAAGTGGCGGATATGAGCATTATTCCCAAATTTATGCTAACACAAACTAAAGCATATTAGCATTGAAAACATTTTTTAAACACTCATAGATATGTACATATATAATAAGCCAACCTTATATGTGTGTACATCTTTATGTTCATACATGCATATGTGTATTCTTACGTAGTGGAAAATTTCTACTACTTGAGTCATCGAGGACAAGAAGAGTCATCGAGGACGTGTGCCTTGTCGCTTTATGATGCAACACGCTATTCCATTATCATAGTTCGCTGCACCCGACAAGTTTTCGTTCCACTCCACTCCAGAAGAACGTAGAACATGTTAAATATTGTTGCCAGAAACGAGCAAAGTGCGAATGGAAAAGTGCTGCCCAAAAGGAGTGAACATTTTTGAGGTACAAGAGTTTTTAAATTATGTAGCTGGGGCGATTGTAAATGGCACCATAACTTTGCACTTTGTGCCCAACTGAATGGTGTTACATTATTATCGCTGTTACCCTGACACTGCCACCCAAAATACGACTTCAAAACTTCACCTGTGCGTTTCATGAGCTTTCAACAATGTACGTGATTGTTACGCGAGTAACTGAGTAAAGAAAAAAACAAATAAAACTCAAGACAAAATTTTAATGTCGGTAGAACCGAAGTTTTAATACTCTTAGTATCATTAATTTGTATGGATGGAAATAATGGTAAGGGATAATTTATCAATGTCCGGTTAAATGGGCTGTTAGCTAAACGCAAATTAAATTTAACGAACATTAAAATAACTGGTTAATCACTAATGTTTTGCTATACTACGGTACAAATTTCGGTGTGGCAACACTTAAAAAATTTATCGTTCGTTTATCGAAAATCCGATTTAGATACATAATTGTTTGACAAATCGATTACGAAGAGTTCAATGATTGGGCGCTTGAACGGTTGAAAATCACTTACTTCTGCTGCAGTGGCTTTTTCAATAAGAAAAATTGCACGGATTGGTGCGGTTTATGGGCTGGTGGCATCATGGGGCCATACTTCTTCAAAATCGAAGAATCTGCAACAGTCACCGTCTCTTTTTTGTGTTCAAAAGTCTGGTGGTATGGAAGGCCTTTGGTTGCAGTAAGATGGCGCCATATGCCATATTTCAGGAGCAACTACCAACTTATTATGGGGAGAGTTTGACGACAACAAAATCTCCACAAACGCCCCCATTACCTCAGGCAATTTTTACATCACTGGACTACTTTCTGTGGGGCTACTTGAAATCGTTGGAATATGCGGACAAGCCAGCATTGATTTCAACCTTGAAGCGCATTTATGGAGCTGATTATTCATGAGATACGGCCTAAAATGTTTGAAAAAGTGGAAAATTAGACATAAAGGATGCAGTTTGTCTGACGTTCTCGAATCGTCTAAATAATATCAGGCGAATATAATATATCCGCTAGAAATTGGAAAACAGCTGATATTGCGTTATGTATCATTGAACCTTTCGTTGCACGTTGTGACACTAGTGAGTATTCCACTTAGTGTTGGTCAACCATTTCTTTCAGTGCATAATACTTAACATGCCCTCCCCGTTCGAAGTTTCAATGTCAGCTGATTTGGACATGTTGGTTTTAGTTTGTAAAAGAGACAATGAAAACAGCTGATCCGCAATTTTGGCAATTTCCCCATGACTAATTTGGACACAGTTTAGCTCGTATTATACCAGCATTCCATACTAACATGAAATTGGATTGTCAAACAAGTCAGGCGATTTTCTATTGTATTAAAAACTTTTTCGTTAGAGGCAAAATTAACTTCAAATTTGATGTGGCTTATTTTGGTCAGGCGCTTCACATAATTATTAATGGGCGAGTACCGCCACTTTTAGGGGTAGCCTCCCACCAAACTCACCGCCGACTTTTAGGTTGTTAGGCTTAACAAATACTTTCTTTAGAGCAGCTAAGTACACAACCTTAAAGTTCGTGTGAATGGTATTGAAACTTCGGTCTCCCGAAGTTAACGTTTTTTCTTGCTTTTAGAATATGTATATTTTTTAGATATCTGGCTTAAAGCCTATATTTAAGCAACTTTTGATCCCAAGTTTTTAGAGTATCCATATTTACATGCCACGAGGCAGGCCCCCTATAGTATATATATTCTTGAACAGCATATATCGACGAGTCGATATGGACATGTTCGTCTATTCGTCCGTCCGCCTGTTTAAACGATGAGCTTTCGAAGATCATAAGAGATAGAGACATCAAGTTCATTATGATATATATATATATATATATATATATATATATATATATATATATATATATATATATATATATATATATATATATATATATATATATATATATATATATATATATATATATATATATATATATATATATATATATATATATATATATATATATATATATATATATATATATATATATATATATATATATATATATATATATATATATATATATATATATATATATATATATATATAATATATAGATACATATATATATATATATATATATATATATATATATATATATATATATATATATATATATATATATATATATATATATATATATATATATATATATATATATATATATATATATATATATATATATATATATATATATATATATATATATATATATATATATATATATATATATATATATATATATATATATATATATATATATATATATATATATATATATATATATATATATAAGAGGTAGCATAATACAAATTTGAATCCCCTTTAGTATGGAAACTTTTTGGTTTAGTTTCTAATTATCCTAGAAATAAAAAATTTGACACCCAAACCATTTGTTATAATTTGCAAGCAGTTTATGCAGTTACGAAGTTAAGACTTGAAGTTTTCAAATCAATCGGAGTGTCGCTGAAAACGTTTTTGTCCCAAAATACTTCAAACTTAGTTTCGTCAATGAATTTTCGATATTCCTGTGACAAACAACATTATTTTTCTTTTGTTAAGAAGAACTCTAGTTCATATAACTGCGACAGTTGCACAAACATAATAACCTTTTGTTTGTTACAAATACATACATATGTGTGCAGCGTATTATAATTGAAATAAAGAGAAAAATGGCGGCACAATTCTTAATGAAGGATCAGTTAGCAGAGTACTGCAGTTCTACTCTAACTTTTTTCCACGTTCTTGAACGATTTTATGCTTCGTTGAGTTTAGCTACGTAGTCGAAACTTTCCAGAACAAAGTAATTAAAGCAATGTTGCATAAAATCGGTCAAACTTTATATGGGGGAAAATATCCCATGGGTCTACTCTTTATACAAACGAGGTCACAGGCGTTTGTACAAATATCCTTACGAGGTTTATATCTAATAAGTGGACGGTTCTCTCAACTTATTTTGATGACTGACAGCTTTTGTATACATATGAATACATATAAAATAAACAGCATTATAACAGCTGTTTTTAACGTCTTTTTGCGAACTGAATTCAATTTCTTCGTCCGTTTCCAGCCATCGTATAATTAAGTTTACTTCTTCAAACAACCCCATTCCCCAATTTCATATTCAGCATCGAAAAAAGGACAAAACGAACATGAGAGTGCACCTAATTTTCAAACCAACTTCTTCCATTATCGGAGATGTACTATTTCAGAGCGATCCATAAAATAATTGAATAACTTTGTTTTTAGATTTTTTTGTGTAATATGATGAGTTCGCTTAAAATATTTAAGGAAACTATGAAAACTATGGTTATGAGAGCGAGCTATTTTAGCATAAAAAATTTTCAGTATTAATAAAATTAAGACATATTTTCAAAAAGAACTTCCAGACATATTTTTATCATATAAATCAGTAGACTGCGTTATGGATATAGAGCAAACCGTGAATTATCCAATTGATTCCATCACACGTACTATAACTTAAAAGTTAAGTTACAGCTCCGATAATGCTTTAACTGAGTTTGGACCCACCACAGATTCGCAATGGAACTACGGTGTTTGTAAACAAAATGCTGTCTAATGTTATTAAAGCGATTATTTACATTATTGACTGGAAATAATGTCATAATACGAGTACAAAGAATTCAAATGATTCGTACAGACCTGCCCTTTATTTTTAAGAGATGACGGTTTCTGTAAGAGTATAAATAAGATGACGGTTTCAATGAAAATAAATAAGGCTCAGACAGAAGGCCAGATAACTCAAATGGTGGGAGTTCGTTTGGAAACTGCTTTATGTAGCTTGCTCCAGAATAGGCAGTACGGATAAACTATTTATTTATGTACTTCACGGAAAACATGGAATATTCTGCGTGTGTGAATGGTATAATAAAACTTCAATGTTATCAAAATTGCAGGCGGGGACAAACTATTTTTATTGTAGTACGTATGTTTGTTTTTAAAAAAAACTTCATGTTGCATTGTAGTGGTTGTTTTTTACATTTTAGTTGACCACTTTTCGCCGTCGGGTTTTTTGTTAAACATTTTTATACCATTCACACATAGTATGAAATGGTATTATCAGTTTGTCTGAAAGTTTGTAACGCATTAAAGGAGCCATCGTAGACCCCATAAAGTATATATATTCTTGATCAGCTCGACGAGACAAATCGATCTATCCATGTCCGTCTGTCTGTCTGTCTGGCCGTCTGTCCGTCTGTATGTTGTTGCGCATTTTTTGGGGACCAATTTTTATGCTATCCAGTTGAAATTTTGCAAGTATACTTATTTTTATTCCAGTTTAAAAGAGTGTCAAGATTGACCCGCCACGCTCACTCTTTGGGGTAGCTCCCATACAAACCTACTGCCCACTTTTGACTTTTTGTAAGAAAACTTCTTTATTAAAGTCTATATTAGGTGGAAATGCAATGTGGTGCCTTTTTATGGTCAGCCGCTTAACATACATAGACTAACGGGCGTGGCCCGCCCACTATTTTGGGTAGCTCCCATACAAACCTATGGTCCACTTTTGACTTTTTGTAAGAAAAACTTTTTTATTAAAGTCAATATTAGGTTGAAATGCGATATGGTGCCTTTTAAGAGACTGCCGTTAAACATACATAGACAATTGGGCGTGGCCCGCCCACTTTTTGAGGTAGCCCCCATACAAACCCACAGTTCACTTTTATACATTTGTATGACAGACGTCAATATCAACTTGAAATTCGATATGGCGGCATCTTACACATATACTACATCGCTTCATACACATCTACTAGTGATCGTGTACTACCTAGTTTTTGCGGTAGCTTCTATTTAAACCCCCACTTTTATATAATACAATACTACTTAAAGTTTCGTGTGAATGGTTTAGAACTTCGGTTCAACCGAAGTTAACGTTTTTTCTTGTTTTTTATTTATTTAAGATATTTTTGTGTAAAAATGAAATTTAATCATTTGAGTTGAATATATTTTTGTAATGCCCTTTGAAAAATATAAATATTGAAATACAGATACTACAAAATAACTTCGTTACTGCGCATAGAATTCAACGCCAAATCACTCACAGTCTGACAAGCTGAAATATTTACAAAGCCATTCGATTCATTGAGAGACCCGTCTACCACCCACATACTCGTTCTCTATTTCTGCATTGGCATCCAAATCGGTTACAGGATAATGGCTCCATAGTCTTCTCAGATGATTGGCTGCTGATTGCTTAACGGTTTCGCTTGTGAATAAAGAACGTTTTGGTGAGGGATGTGGTAAGCGCTTCGGGTTATGACAGATCTATCGAAGAACGGCGACAGCATGACCTACATTACCAGCTCTATATACTACCAATCCGGAAAGTCTGCGATGACGGTGCTGACAACAATGGTGACGGGACCTCAAACTGCCGTTGGTAGTTTAACAATTTCGTAGATACATTTCATTTCGTTGCTGCATCTGTTGAGTTCAGTTCAATGAATTACATTCTGTCGAGTTTATCCTTTCAGAAGCACTCGACGGACATTGGAGACGAGAACGGATAAGGATTGTATACGTTGTCACTGAATTGTGTCTTGTAGCATGAGCCTCATTAAAATAACATTTGAATAACTCAAGATGCGTGATAGTGTTAAGAAATACTGTTCGTTAAAATACTTAGTAAGTTGTTTAAGCAACGAACAACTTTATTACAGCGACTGAATGTCTGTTCAAGTAGTTTTTTTTCCTGCTACTTGGTTAACTTTGCGGTAACAAGTAACAAGATTTTATTGGCCATAAAATGTTGCATTAATTATGAGTTTACTACCCGCAAAAAGTTCTTACATCTCGTTTATTTGAATATACTAGCTTATATAGAATTAAAAGGATTGCTAATAATCTGTTTTTATTGAATGAATCTTGTGAAAATTATCTTTAATTTTTGGTTTTTATATTCTTTAGTATCATAATTTCAATACAACATACAACATGCATTTGTTGTGTATGACATACTATGGTATAAATGGCTGTAAAAATATATATTTTATCTATTGTTGATGAAAAAGAGTCTTAACTACTTCGGTTAACGGGAACATGCAGTTGTCGAATCCCAACCCATTGCCTTTTCATTTTCTGTCGGTGCAAAAAAATTGGATTTTGCTCTCATATTTTTTTCCTCTCAGATTTTGATATAAGAATTTTCTACTGACTTCAAATCAAAATGGACTTTTTTTATATTCGGAGATTTTTTTACTTGACTTGAGTACAGATTTGTTCTTAGAATTGGATTATTAAACCGGGGTCAAACAGTCAGCGCGTTATTCGAGCAGGGCTCTACTTTCAAATAACACTACTAAACATGAGTATTTAATTGTTTACTTATCTTCATAATATGGCAAATCCCCGCACCAGTACGCACACCAACTCTCGAATTTAGAATAGGATATTGCTTTTAAAAACAAAGCATTGTCATGCCCTATTATAAAGGCGCTCGAGGCGAGTGGAGGACATAATTGGCTTTGAAATATGTTAATGGTTGGTGATTATGTAATAAACAAGAGCAATTTTCAACGCCAGGATAATTACCGCACAGGACATTTATCAAAAATGAACGCGCCACAGGAAACACATGTGCCAACTCCTTACACTGTACATACATACTCGTACATCCACATACATATGTACCTATAGGTTATACGATATATATGTACTTGTACTATTTCAAATTAAAAAGTACAAAAAAAAAAAAAAAAAAATGTTCAAAGAAAACAAAGTTTGCGCTGAAATTCAAAAGTGAAATATTTGTACAATAGCATAGCTGCCCAACTACAATATATGAATGAGGACGAAGGACGATGTACGTCGTTCGCAGAGCAAGTGGAGTGCTCCGACGGAAGTAGCGCCATAAATTATAAAAAATATTTTGATACCACAGCAGCCAGCAACAGGGACGCAGGACAAACCTCAGGACACATCGAGCGACCCATACGACTGAAGTGGCTCATGAAATTTTTAAGCAAACACAGTGGAACAATAGGTAATTAACTGGACTGTGCAACCATTTGCTCAAGTTTGTTTTTTTTGTTTTTTTTTTGCTTGCATGGGTGTTTTTTTTTTGTTTTTTTGTACAAACTTTGTTTAACTGGCAACTGTCTGCTTTAGTTGTAAAATTCATGCGTGAATTTATAAAATTTCATATCGTTGTATGGCACAATTATTTTCTGATACTAACTGCGGAGAGATCCAGATCCAGATCGTTTAACGTATACATTCGGACTATTTCCTTTATTAATTGTGAAGTTTGATATGCATACCTATGTACTCACACTGTTCTGGGAGGGAGATATTGTAGAAACTTCTTTATTTGCTTATTTTATAAATTTTCTATTTACTTCAACTTCAAAAACATATTTTTGCATTTTTTGTTTAATGTTGTATAAAGTTTTAAATTGTTTTCGGTAAATTGAAATAAACACCAACAACGTGTATTCATAGTTTTTCTGGTTTTGTCTTTGCAGGTATACGCGGTCCACGCTGTTGCTGCAGCACAAGCACTAAATGCGCGCCATAACGAAGTTTTTACTGATAATTCCAATCCATATAAAATCGGATTAACACCGTCCGAAATATAGGGGGTTGAAAATAATTGCTCCCAATGGGGTATTAGGGCTCATGGGAGATCTATCACCCCTAACTTATTATTTTATGTATTCGCAACGACCAACTTTCAAAACGACCGTTCAAAAGTTATTATTTTCTTTTTGAAAATTTTGATGAGTTAATGAAATAGTTTTTTTTTGTTTGATTGTTTGTTTGTGTGTGTGCGTGTGTTTGTTTGAATCATTGCGAAAACATTTTTTTTTAATACAGAATTTAGAAATAGTTTTAGATTATTTTACAGTCCACTAATCTTTTGTGTACATTAAACTGTACATTGCATATTTTGTATCTTTAATGATAAGCGCTTAATGTTTGTACGCACTACAGATAATTTTAAGTATCGCCAGATGGTGACACATATCAACCATTATTCATAGATAAAAAGAATAGAATAGGAATAAAATATGTGCTTTCAAACCTCCTTTGATATTTGTGTAAACCGTCCGTCCATTAGAAGATACCATATTACTTTTTAAGTTTATTTAAATAGTCGGAAACATTGGGCTCCCGTAACAGGATATGCACTCCTTACAAAGATCTTTGGAATTGATGCGGGAACATGGTGTTTTAGGTATACACTTGCTTTGTATATATTCTAGTGCCAACTAATGTTGATTGCATCGCCCATTCCAAAAACCCATTGGAACATGTATATTCTCCTTCCTTGGACTCCCATAATAGAAGAAATATTCTTTAAAAAATCTTGGGAATTGAGGAGAGAAGATGTTGTTTCAGGAAATTATCAATTTTGAAATTAGTGCCGACTCTGGTTGATTTCATATCCGATTCCAAAAATTGACTGGATCATATATTTTTCACATAGTCCTTACCAGGATTGATCAAGTGCCATATCTTCTCTACAACTTGTAAGGACTAAGGCAATACTACGTGAAACCGGAGTGGCATGCTGGAAGAGTTGATGCCACTTTCTATAGAGGATTGGATATATAGAAACGCTTGAAAATGTCAGAAAGAAACATTTTATTTTTCTATGTCCGTGAAAGAGCCCAGATACACGCATATATTAGGGTCAACGTACCATAAATAATTATTTCATTTTATTTTGAATCATGGGACAGAATTATGTCTGAACTGAAGGGTGCGCCTTTGAGGCAACACTGAACTGTGCATGTAAATTCACGTAGCAACTTACGCGTCAATATTGGGGTGTAAATGCGTGTAAACTATTCCCCATAAACATTTTGACAGCTCATTTACGAGCTCATACATTGACGACGTTTACACAGTTTATGAGGTAGTTCCACAATATATTATGCATTGATCTAACAACTCATGAAAATTTTTCGCATACTACACGTCGCTCGATCGCTTAATCTTTCCCCTAGTTTCGAATAAAGGTGATCTTTGATCGGCTGATGTAACTTTTCCCGTTGAGTTTTTTCAAGTTCAAAGTTTAGGTTTATGAGCATATTACGTGCTCCATGATAGAGGCGGCAACTTGTGAGATATCATTTGCAAATACTGATTAAAACAAATTTCTGCAAACTCAAAATATTGAAACCGTGGATCGGCAGCGGTGTACGCAACTTCATTCACAACACATCATTACTTATTAATTCTACTACTCAATTTTAATTAAAACTCAAATTCAATAAAAATACCACTCAGAACACACACGATGATACAGTGTTCGAGTATTCACTCATTGGATCTAAATGCTGGCTGAGTAATTTACACATTAATGTATGATTGAAAAAGACGCAAAAATATTGATATGAGTATAATGATCAAGAGCTGAATAAGTATTTTTTATTACCTAAAATATCCGACCCATCTCACCATCTTTCCCACCCCTTGCGTCTCGCCGCTTCCCAATTCCACCTCAATTGTTTTCAGTTTGTCTGAAAGTTTGTAACGCATTAAAGGAGGCATCGTAGATCCCATAAAGTATATAAATTCTTGATCAATGTCCGTCTGTCCGTCTGTCTGTCTGTCTGTCCGTCTGTATGTTGTTGCGCATTTTTTGGGGACCAATTTTTATGCTATCCAGTTGAAATTTATCACATACACTTTGCAGTTTAATAGACCAGCATACAAACCCACTGACCACTTTTGACTTTTTGAATGATAAACTTTTTTATTGTAGTCAATCTCAACTTTATAATTGATATGGTGATTTTTAGTGGATGGATGCTTGACATATACATAAATGGGTGGGACCCGCCCGAAAGCTTCTCCATCATCTGCAAGGTCACAATGCCGAAGAATTTGAAACAGAACAACGCAATTGTAATTGATCCGATCGAGCTGTGCACCTGAAATGCGCCAACATAAGATCCGGCTATAACACCTGTGTTCCTTGCGAATCATCAAATCAAAAATATCTTAATTTTCTATAACTTTTATAACGATAAATCGCGAAAATATGCGAGTTTCTCTCATTTTTTGCATGGTCCACAACTCCCCACCAAAATTACGAATGCCTATTTACACCTATCACGCAATCTGCAATAATTTCAACACGATTATGCATTATAAAAATCTAGCTTTTGCTAGAGGATGTATTTAGTGGGTTACTACAATTACAAGTTTAAACATTGACAATCTACTAATGTTCATGGTAGTTATACCTCGAAAACGAAACAATGTTCATAGCTCCCAACTCTGCCCTATATATACAGGGAGTGCCATCATAGATCTTCGGTATGTTAACATTGAATAACTCTGCCATTTGGTAGCCTTCAATAAACACCGAAATAACGTGCTGAAATTGTAGCGTTTTACATTGAAAACAGTCGACACATTGTGAAAATCGTGCGTGCTTGTTTTAAAATATATGAGAGAAATTCGGCGCCTTCTGACAACACAATTTGTGGTGGGAAAGAATTTCTTTGAGTATGAGTCTGTAGCAACTCGCCAGCGTCCCATTTGATCGCGTCCGCGACGCTCCAATGAAGTTATTGAAGCAGTAAGAGAGAGTGTTGCCGATATTCCCAATGTGTCTTACCGACGCCGATCTCAGGAGTTAAAAGTGAATGGAACGACAATAAGGAGGCATTGTGCGAACGCAAATGCGTGAAAAAGGTCTGACAAATTTCTATTTTCTATTTCGACACGCCGCGTCGTTTTCTTTAAAATACAGCGATGCAGTTCTTGCAGCTTAAGTGCCCGAGACACATTGTGTCGAAAAATGGTGATTTGGGCTGGCCTCCACATTTCATTTTTTAGCACTTTTCCGAATACTTTTTATTGGTTTTTGATGTACACTTTGTTTTAAAGTTTGGTATGTTTGTTTCCTTAAACATTTTGTCTTTTATTTTATGAAACTGATTCATTTCAGCTATCAGGGTGTCATATTTGTTACTCTTTATTATCATCGAAAGCTGAGTCGATGTAGCCATGTCCGTCTGTCCGTTCATCCATCTGTATGTTAGAACAACGAGATCTCAGAGACTATAAAAAGTAGAGCCTTCAAACTTGAAGTTTTACATTGTTTTGATATGTACGCATTTCAAGTGTTTAATAGGTTGTGGATGGAAAACAATATTGCTATAAATGCTTAAAATGCACGTTTTCCAATAACCGAAAAAAGTTTTATTTTGATTTAAAATTTTCAGATGCAAAAAGTTGAGACGGATGGAAGTCTCTCTGTTGTTGTTTGCATTGAAGTTTTCATACTTTCAAACGTTAAATGCAACATTGTAAATAGGCTTAATATTCTTTTACAAATTCTTTAAAATATTATATTGATTTATATAAAAAACAAAAAACAAAAAAAAAAAAAATCATTTTGTGCATTAGAATATGAAATGAGGGTATTTCGATATCGTGAACTCACGACTGCAGCATTCTTTCTTGTTTTCGAATGTATTCAGCACACTGTGACTTTCCGTCCTGCGCAGTACAATACGCAATAATCTGTTTGGGCTTCATAAAACAAAGCGATCGACACTGGATCTCAGTCGTAATTTGTTCGTACGTCAAGCAAGTGTCAAGAATTTGTCTCGAAATAATTTACAAAAAAGAAAAATAAAAAATTAAAAGAAATATTGCTATACAATAAATATATATTATTTTTGCAGTGCGTGATTTTAATATTTATCTTTGCTACACAAATAATATGATTAGTGACTGGTGTGATTAGTATATTAATTTGGATGCAAAGTTTGTAAAATTCTGAAATACAACTCAGGACCACCTATAGTATATGCAATCGTTGATATATATACGTATGTCTATCTATTTGTGTAGGTGTTATTTGAATTCTAGCGACTTTTGTACTTGTGTACCAGTTCATGGAAGGATCGGGCCTTTAATCACCAATATATCTATATATTTCGTCTCTCACTGAGGGATGGTGTTTCAAATTACAAAATGCAGCAAATAAAATTAACAAAAGATGATAAATTACTATATATGTATGTATATATGTAAAATAGTTACACAAAAAAAAAATATACAACAGTACTTTCTTGAAATTGTACATATGGACGAGTACGTACAATACATACATACATATATGAATACAAAATCGACCGCTAAGCAAAACTACATACATATATGCTTGTCAACTTATATACAAACATATATCTAAATATGTATGTATGTTCCATACATCAGCCGCACATATATGTACTTAAAAATTTGATACGTGTATATACGCTTAAAGATATGCTTAGCGATGCACTTTTGTATATACATATCCATATCCATATCCATATCCATATATATATATATATATATATATATATATATATATTTGTATAGGGTGTGTTCCATGTAGAAGTGTGGTAACATGTTACTAAATAAATCGCAAATGGATAAGAAATTTTTCCAACTATTTTATTGCGTTCGTAAACCTATACAATAGGATTATTAATAGAAATTTCTTTTATGGATATGTCCACCGCGTTTGTCTCGTAGGAACTCGATTCTTTTGATCACATTTTTGTGATGCCATTTCGGAGTACTGCGATTTTGTCTTTAGTGTAACCCCAGAGACTGTCCAACGGTTTTAAATCGTACGATCTAAGCGGCCAATTAATTTTTGAATCAATTTTTGGTGTATCGATCTTAGCGTATTTGCCATCGTATTTAAGATCCAAATTTCAATGATTTAGATGCTAAACTAAAATTTTGTAGAGTCACGATGACATTGGCAAAATATATCAAATAAAAAAGTCGATAATGCATATTGATGTCACACCCTTTATATACAATATCAAGAAAGCACTCACTGAATTTTGTATACATTTATATAAATACGTACATATTTCGATATCTCAGCTTCAGTTTGTTTACAAACAAAAAATTTCCAAGTGATCTCAATGTAAAGCCGAAAGCTTATGAAAGCATTTTTCTTTGCGACTGTAACGAAAAAAAAGCTGTAAGCATTTTAATTTAATGGGACTATCCGTTTAAATAGATTCATAATGTACGTGTCTAAATACAATAATAACAAAAAAGAGCGATTTAGTCGAGTATGTTCGAGTACGAGATAGCCTATATTTATACCTTATCCAAGGTTTTTGTTTGAGCCATACAATTGTATGGAGTACATTCCGATCTGGATCTATATCAGATATTTTATTAGAACTAACGTAAGATACCTTAAATTTTGCTTTACTAGCTTTTAATGATAAAAATAAACTTTTTTATATATTGTAATAATTTCTCTTACAGAGCTATACTTTAAAAATGTCTGCCGCAAAGGAAAAACCAGCCAACAAAAATTATTTCGACTATGCCCAATTAGTTCAGTGCTTTCTTGAAATCTGTCCGGATTTCAAGGAGCAAAAGGATTTAAACAAGCAATCTGTGAGTCTGCGCTTTGCTGAGAAGGTCATTTTTGAGTGCAGCAAAGCAATAAAGGCGGCCAAAGTAAAAAAATTCGACGAGTCGTGGGAAATTCGTTTGGAGACTACAAACCCTAAAGGTTTGCTAATGGTCAATAAGGTCGTTATATCAACGTATTTCATGAAGCCTCCGCCGGAACAACAGCCGCGTGTGTTGCACGATCATCTGCAGTTGACCTTTAAGCAGGCCAGTCTGCTCGCTGTTGACAAGTACTGTCAGTTGGTGCCACTCCTGGTTTCACGCAAGGAGATCGTACTCACTCCACTGGCTGGCGCAGTATTCACATGTTAAAGCATTCCGCTCATTGCCGATGCGTTATCGATTCATCTTGGCAAGCGAGTGACCCAAAGCGATGTGATTGTCCGCATTATTAGCAGCTGTCAGACGGATGGCTACTGGCTGAAGGAGAGTAGCTGCGACATTGCTATTGTCGCCCTGAATCAGACCATCGTCAATCTGGACCAGCGTGCGGCTCTCATCAAGAAGACACTTAAGATGTATAAGCTGCAAGGAAAGGAGTTCAACATAGATCTGTTCAAAATCTACGACAAGTACTCGCGTGGAGGCATTGCTGCAAAGAAGGTGCAATCTAAAGGAAAGTCTCAGCAGCAAATGACGAAATAAATGATCTCGTTGAGACAATTCTCTGTGCAAGTCTCGACAAGAAGCCTCCCAAACGAGGAGTACCAGAAATGAAACGTGATACGATCAGTTGTCTGGATATTTGTGGAACTGTCGGTCCTTCTACGAAAAAATCATCCCAATGTGCCGCAAACCTTTTTAACACCGGCAATACCAATAAAAATTAATCTGGTGATAAATCAAATATGACCAGCGATGATGACGAGTCAAAGAATGATTTATAAACATGCTGTTTTGCAAAAAAAAAAAACAACCAAAAAAAAAAAAAAATGAAAATAATTAAAAATATAACAAAAATAATTTGTTAAAAAAAAACGAGCATAATAACTATATTAGTTCGAATTGACTCCATCTCAACTTATATGACTATGTAAGCGTGTTGAGTGACAATTTTTACTGAATATAGTATATGCTTTAAAGAATATGCTTAGTTAAACACTTATTGTAATTATGTAAAATATATTGTACTAACGTGTATCTCCACTATGTATTCACATTTTCAACTTTTTAAATAATAAATAAAAATACATAGGTATACACTTTTGGTACGTCAAACCTACAGTTCTATATTTACATCATGCAAAATAACAACTCTTATAGATCTATCTGGAAAAGTAGTATATAGGTAGGTACACCATCTTATTCACGTTCAATCTATCCATTTTTATCCATTACTCGAATTCTAGCCTTCTCAAATCGCGTATGGTGAAGCTGCTGACAATTAAACCAGAAGTTTGTTGTCAAGGCTTTGTTTTCAACTGGAAGATGACATTGAGTATGTGTCATATATGTAATATATGTTTTTGGTTTTACAAAATTATTTTTTACTTATAGCTGGCTGGTGTTCAAATAATTCAAATATTCAAACAATAAGATAAAAAAGAAAAAAACAAAGAATACTTAAACTTGGTTTTAATTAAAACCCATTCGTTGAATTTTTCGTATTGACATATCTCCGAAACACCTACTTCTTTTGGTTACTGTATTCACATTCCCCGCTCGTAAAGAGATAATAGGTCTTCCACCGTCAACAATGGTATAAAGGAAATTAGTCCTGTATTAGAAATCATCATTTATTATCCTCATTCTATAATTTAATGCCAGTACCAGTTTTATCCATTTAGAATGTAGTGAAGCTCAGATTCTTATAATGTGGTGCATAGCCTGAAGCGTATCTCGTTTAAAATAGGACAGGTATCTATGAAATGCGATGCATCCTCTTTTTTTCTGTATATTGCAAAGATTGCTCATCTCTTGACTGTCAATTCTAAACGGCCGATATTTTAAAGCCAATATTTCAATATTAAATATTACGCTGATGCGATTGACTCCTAAAGTGTCGGTATAATACTTATTTTCATTCAAATTATAAGTTTGCGTTCGGTAAAATGTCCTTTTTGCGCTCTGCCTGACTTCACCAACAAATTTCGCTTTATCTATCTAACTCAGTTATATTCTTTAAAATATACGAATGAGCCTTATATACATACGTGATGCTGTCGAAGTTAATTATGTCATTATAAACATTTGAAAGCATTACCCATTTAGTGAAAAACTTCGCCTTTCTTTGTACCATTCACACATACGGAAATCTCTTTCACCCCAATTCCGACCTAAATGAATTTCGTAGGTGTCACAGAAATCTCTCTCCAGCCTTTTGCTTGGTGAAATTGTTGGTTGTATATATAAACTCATCAAATCCTAAGCTAAAACTTTGTTTATGTGCTAGTTTAATGGAATTTCTTCGTAACTGTGTCTTAGGATTTAAACATTTAGCACATTTTATTATTTAATTTCAATTTATAAAAACAACGAATGACTGCGTTGATAACACAACAACTCTGCGTAGCACAAAACTCGTCTGTACACTAAAAACTGTTTTGTATGAAATCTCGGAGATTTCTGTGACACCTACGGAATTTTTTAGAGAAATTCAAATCAACAGTCGGATTTTTGTCCAGAGATTTCTGTGACACCTCTGATAGTGTGAAATGGTATTATCAGTTTGTCTGAAAGATTGTAGCGCATTAAAGGCGGCATCGTAGACCCCATAAAGTATATATATTCTTGATCAGCTGCCTGTCTGTATGTTGTTGCGCATTTTTTTGGGATCAATTTTGGTTACATCTTACACATCTACTACTTCGCTTCATACACATTTTTGGGGTAGCCCCTATTTAAACCCACACTTTTATGTTTCACAGTACTATTTAAAATTTCGTGTGAATGGTATTAGAGCTTCGGTACAACCGAAGTTAACGTTTTTTCTTGTTCTACAAGAATCTTTGCTATAATTTTTAAAATTATAAAATGAGGCATTTCCAATATTTTGTTGACATAATTAAAATGCAATTGTAGTGCATATGTATAGCCAGAGGGTAGCATAAGGAGTGTTTCGTGGTAACACTTTTTAAAACAGTCAACAGCTTTTCATCGTTATGGAATTAATATACACCCATTACCTGAGTTGGACAGCGCATTATTGATCTTATTATCGATTGATAAAGTTTGCTTACATTTTCTTTCCAATTAAAGTTTTCAATGCTGAATTTATTGCCATTTTAACTTAATTTTGTATTCATTTGGAAAGAATCGCACTTTCCGAACAAACACCTGATCGAACAACCATTACTTTGTATTTCACGGTATTTATCTGTATGCTCCGCTTATTTGGTGGTAATATTCGTGCAGTTTGTTGGTTTTTGGCTTGCATGAACAAATTTCTTTATTTAAGTCAATATCAGTTTCAAATTTCATTGGTGGCTTCTTAATAAATAAATAACATGGTAAAAAACTTTTTGGTTGGGCCAACAGTTGGCTTTATAGCAAGCCACTTCGTTCTAATCAAGGCTACTAATACTTTTAAATAATAAAATTAGTATCCTCGCTTTTGTGAGCTTCTCAATATTAAGTTGCTCCTGAGCATGCCAAAGTAGTAAGTATCCTTGCTTTGTAGCAAGCCGATTAAGTCTAAGTAAATTTTATTACATATTAGTAAATAGTAAGTAATAAACATGCAACTATTCTTGGGCTACTGCAAGCAAAATTGGTAATCTCGCTTGTAAGCCGCTTGATTCTAAAGAAAACAATATATGTATGTATGTATGTAGATTAGTATTTATCTACAGAACTGTTTTCTTTATATTTTTTTCCTCTTGAGCCCAAAGCTCAAATCCTTTTTCTATCCTTTTTGATCCCAACGCTTAAGCCATTTTTGAGCCCAATTCTCTAAGGCTGATTGAGTTCCGAACTCAATACTTCTATTGGCTCTACGCAGAGCCCCAAACTTACCGATACCTAAGAAAACACGAAGCGGCAAGATATGCTATAGGCGGAATAATATTGAGTAGTGCATGTCACGACATCACAATTATAATAAATCAATTTTGAGTAGCCCTGGAGAATATTTGAAGAGGTGGACAGTCCAATTGCAAAATTGTAAACACATTAAAATTATAAATTAGCAGAAAAAAAAAATGGATGAGAGTGAGCGCCGCCGCTGTAGAAAAATACGAGCCAATCTATGAATAGAATGTGCACGTTTGCATTTAAAATTTTAATACAAAATTTCAATTTTGTTTGTTTTCATTGTGATTTGGTTTTTGATCGATTGAGTTGGCACGTATCTTTGCAAAAAATTCTAATAAATTTATCGGCTCGACGAACTCGGCAACACGGTTATAGGCTTAATAAGAGTTGTGACATTGAAAACTAGCATATCGCCTGAAAAATATGAGCGGTAAAGTTATAGGCAAGTCAGGAAAACGGCCCTTAAACAGCTGTTGGATAGATGATCGCTACCATTGTGAATACCCGATTTTGACGGTTAGCTTTAAGTCAGTCAGAGGGAAGTGCAGGGTGTAAAATGCGTCTGGTGCTTTGTTAAAATGTAATTATTTTCATAGTTATATTTTTAAAGTTAATGTTTAAAGTACTATAGTATTATCAAATTTGTTACGAAAATTATGTGATCCATTGTGATCCAATGAAGTGAAATTACAGCCGTCCTCTCTTTTCCACGAACTTTTGCGTTGTACGATTTCATGCGCAAGTCTATCATGTGACCTTTGAATCTAACTTGAATCTTACTAAGTGACAACAAACTCAATTAAGGTGTTCGGCTAGTTGTGTATAGGTGGAGAAATTCAAATCTGCAAGACCTGCTTCTTGAACAACCGTGAGCATAAAATTTTTGTGCAGATTTGCACAAACAGCTGTTCATCACTTTTCACGGTTTGTTTTGTATATCTGTGTGAAAAATTTCATTGAAAAGCATAAAAGATAAACTTTTCGAATGGAAAAGAAACGAAACTATTCTGGAAATTTAATTTGTTGAAAGTATGTAGACTGTTATGAATAAGCTGTAATTTTTAATGCTTTCAACACTTCTAGGTATAATATATATATATATATATATATATATATATATATATATATATATATATATATATATATATATATATATATATATATATATATATTGGATAATTTAATGGACGATGTCGTTTAAATTTATTCATGTCGTCGAGGAGATAGCTTGCAAGTACCCAAATCTACTCACTGGCCGAATAATGACGACAGGCGTTCTATACAATTGGTGCGCGAACTAGTTTAGAAATCTAGTTAACTTGATAAAGAACGATGAAATATTTGCTGGGCCCTGTTTTAATATGCAAATGTCCATTGACTAGCCGCTTCCTATAGTATCTTTTCGATTGCGTTCGTCCGGAGGTAGCGCTTCGTGCGACAAATTTACACAATTTTCAGTGATGGTGGAACTTTAGCCAATATTTAAACAAGGATTTTTTTTTAATTACTCCATTTCATAGCAACTCCCGCATAATGGATTTAGACAAGCAGCTACGGTTGAAAAAAAAAAGACACACCCAATACCGAATGAGAACAGACAATCATTTCAATGCGATTGGTTTCTTGTGCGCTGCATACTTCACAATATTGTTTTACAAGATCACGATTTACAAGATCCTGATTTACATCAACAATTTGAAATAAACTGCGATGAAACTATTCAAATCGAATCCAGTGTTTGTAACGCTTCGACATCTGAAAGCAAGAGAGAATTTCTTTACAACCTAATGTTCTAATAAAATTTCATGTATTTTATCATTTATTATCATTTATTTATTTTTGCTATTTATACTTCACTTCTAACTCTAATGTAGCAATTCGCTCCAACTGTTCTAACTCTAGTTTCTTTCATTGAAATCAGTTTTCCAGCAGAAGTGTTCGGGACCCTTCTCTTAGTTGTTTCTATAAAGGCCACGTCGGATGAATCCTCATTTTCGGATCTGAGCATATTTGCACATTTCATCTTCGCAATGCGTTCGGTATACTGTATCATCCTAATATAAAACCAAGTATAGCGTGCAACTATGCAATTTTGGTCGTACATCAAGCAATGTGGTTTGGCAAAAAGAAAGAAAAATTGTCACCATGTCATTTTGTGTTGGTCAACCATTTGCTTCAGTGCATAATATTAACAATGCGCGCACAACGCTACGTCCGAAGCTCGAATGGCAACTGATTTGAGGCGTCGTGTTCGTGTGCTCTTATGCATAGAATGAAAACAGCTGATCCGAATTTGCCCATGACTGTTTTACAGTGATAGCAAGTAAACAGCTGTTTTTGTGAATTGTTATTTATGTTCAGTTTTAATCCCTCACAGTCTTAAATGATAAAAATTTGTATTACGTAATTTGTGAACGAACAAAGAAACCATTTCCCATATAAATTCCAAAAAGTGCGCATCATATAGTGTGAGAGGCGAGCCAATTTCGTAGTTCGATGGCATCGATTTTCAAAATGGTAACTCATAGGTCTTGTTGAAATAGTCGAAACTTTATATTGGAAAGTGTGGGGAGTTACGAGCTATGGGAGTCGTTATATCCGCTATGCTGAGAATGAAAGGAATGTTCCAACAACTGTCAAGTGCTTCTTGATATGAACTTACTTTTTCATTGACATTCGTCGCATCAACACGCATTCTTAGTGCTTCTGTACTTAGCGATTAAAAAATCACATCAAAAGTTTTTTCAACAAATTTTGTTTCTGGAATTTTTGCGGCCGATTCATAAGCAAATGTCCCCACAAAAGTCCACACAAATGCCCTCACGAATTTCCCTACAAAGGTCCCCACAAATGTTCCCACAAATATTCCCACAAAGGTCCCCACAAATGTCTCCCAAATGTACCATGGGTTAAATGTACATTATATATGAAGATGGATGAAATTTAGAAAGAGAGAGAGAGAGAGGTAAAAAATTGTAACACTTTTACACTTACAGCTCGTCAAGACAAGTCGATCTATTCATCTCCGTTTGATAGCAGCCGCGTATTTTTTTTGTTGACTATTTTTTTTAGATATGTGGGTGAGTGTATTTAAGTATTTAAGCTTATTTTGGTCCCAACTTTTTAGAGTATCGAAATTGAGATGCCAAACCCACTATGGGGGCTACCCCCATACAGAACCAAAGCTCACTTTGTGTTTTTCTTTGACTTTTTATTTAAGTCAATATTCATTTGAAATTCGATATGAATGCTTTTTATTCATATATAAGTATGTATCAACGGAAGTGTCCCGCCCACTTTTTAGGGTACCCCGTACAAAGCCATCGCCCAAATTCATGCTTTTATATGAAAAAACTGCTTCAGTTAAGTCAATATAAGCTTGATATTCGATATAGTATATTCTTATGGTTGGTCGCTTTATACACATACACTAATGGGCGTTTCCCGCCCTATAAAAACACCACCCACGTTTATGTTTTACAATACGATTTAAAATGTCGTGTGATTGGAAATAGAGCTTCGGTTCAACCGAAGTTAACGTTTTTTCTTGTTTTTGTATACCCTTATTTTATTGTAAGAACTATCGATTGATTGTTTTTAATCTCAGAATAAATATTATTACGGATGCGGCATAAATTTTAACAAGAAAAATATATATTTTATTTTTAGCGATTTGTAATAAATAGATGTATTGGGATAGCAAAAGTTTGAAATCCGATTAACAAATGAATTCGTTTTACAAACTAAAAAATGCAATAGCAAAAAAAAAAAAATTTATTTTATTATTACTTTTTTTCAGCTAGTCACCCCTGTGTATTTTATAAAATTTCCCAAATTAGTATCATATATATGTATCAAATGAAGGCGTCTCTTCTGCTTGCACCCGTTTCACAGCAATGCCCCATATGAAATAATAAACATTACATATTTATTACAGTGTGCAACACAGGATATTCAGTCCGTTGGTCCTTTGTTTAATGCGCTCAACGAAAATAGGTATGCATGTACTGGCTTAGATTCTTTAATGATAATTTTCTGTTTTCACAGAGTTTTGTCTATTTTGTTCGGAGATAATATTGTGCAACACAGCTACACTTTGGCCAATAGCGTTTAGTTATCCCAAATGGGACCTTTATTCAGCTTTTGTTCATATTGTGTTTGACAACAATCTAATATTTGTTTCTCTATTATGTCAAACACTAAACTGTAACCATTGTCATTGACCCGCCCAATACTTTGTCTGACGCCATTATCCCAGGAAAGCTGAGCCAGTTGTTTCTATGCTCAGCACTTTCCCTCCAAGTCATCTAAATAATGAAGCTATCAACTTTGTGTTTAGGGAAGAAGATGTGTTCGTAGTCCTAATGACGCATTTCATCAAAGTCTAATTTGTGTTCATATTGCTGTCGCTGAAAGTTTGTCCGCCCGCAATTTTATTGCCACTCTGTGGGGTCGTACATCATTTGTATTGATAACTGCTATGGAACAGAAAACTACTCCACCTTTCAAAGGAATTCAAATTGATGTGCAATAACGAACAATGGGTGCTATTTATTTGAACATGGTAACCAAAATATAACATTCGCCTGGGTTGCAACCCGATTGTTTCTTTAATAAAATATACTACTCGCAATATGTAGAACGCTTTACGGACGGCTTCGCCTTACTGGTGCACAATGAGAAGCCATTTGCAGGTAAGTGTCATACATGCAGGGGCAGCCAGTGTACTCGGGCAGTGTTCCATAGATATCCTCATCCTGGGACTCGTCGCAGGTCATGAGCTCATCATCAAGATTCGACTCGAGGCAAGTACGTATAGTAGCACCGGAACTGCAGGTTCCTGGAAAAACAAATGATTTAATACCTTAAATAAACATCTGCTCACACACTCGTCAAATTTTTCTTAAAAAAAGTGATTGCACGGCTTACAACCTGTACAACCACCAAAATGCACCTACTTAAAAATAGTTGTGACCACTAAATTCAAATCTTTTGCCCGTTCTCCGCCATAAAATCATATATAAATATTTTTGTTTATATTTGTATACGAGTACCATTTAAATTGTATCAGTTTGTCAGAAAGTTTGGAGGAGACGTCGTAGACTCCATAAAGTATACATATTCTTGATCAGCTTGTGAAGACAAGTAATAGCCATGTCCGTCTGTCCGTCTGATAGTTGCTGGACGTTTTTTGGGGACCATTTTAAGTAAAAATCACCTTGAAATACGATATGGATGCTTTTTATTCTTATACATATACCAATAGGATAGTCCACTAATAGGGCATCCCCTATACAAACCCTACACCACCCACGTTTATGTTTTACAAAACGAATTGAAATTGCATGTGAACTGTATTAGACCTTCGGTACAACCGAAGTTAATAATTTTTATTGTTCTCCTTATCTTGATTCTTTGATATCCTCGATTATTTAGAGATTTCCGACCAAATTAATACAGCATTTGTTCTGAACGCACTGCATCCAAATCATACTGTAAAATCAAGTTTCGACGATGGGATAGCTAAAATTGGTGAGTCTAGAACAAAAAGAGACATTTCAGCCAGAGTGGATCCTTAATTCAGCACTATGAGTAGGGCTAAGACATTTCGTGTATGGTAAATAAAGATTTTTTAAAATAATAACCATATTAATACAGTTTTGCTTTAAAGATTTATGTACGAGTATTAAGTGCGCACAGAAAACCCGAATTTAAAATTACCTAATTTTAAATGAGGTTTATACCACCAATATGTACTGGTCAGTGGTGATGCACAATCATCAATTTAAATAGCCAAGAAAACTTGTAATTAGTTAGTTTGCTAATATATAATTGTTAATTGTATGGTTAATATGCTTCTATGGTATGGTTCATGTGATTATACATATCAATTGTATACATCATCAATTGTATCAAATTATTTTCTCACACAAAGCATACCATTTTTTTAGTAGTAAAAGGTCCCCGCGACGTTGTACGCGGCTCTCCCCTTTCCCCTTTCCCCTCCCACTCCTACCCCCTGCCACTCCATCCCAACTTTCGCCACCTTCCACATGCTCCTTCTTATTAAAACAAAAAAAAAAAAAAATACAATGTTTATCCAATCGTTACCGAAACTTCACAGGATTACCCACGGGACTATTTTGAATATTGCCACAAAAATTGATCAAAATCGGTTGAGCTGTTTCGGAATATACATACATACTTCCTTTTATAGATAACATATGAATAACTGCAAGTATAATTTCTTATATCTATTTAACATTCACTCTAGATTCCTAAAAAAAAACCATATACCAGTACTCTTATCTGAACCATAAGTTTGTGAGGGCCTATAGACACCATTATGTGAATAAAAATAAAAATTAATATACCAGGAGGTCTATCTGAATAGGTTTGTTAAATACATTAGGGTCTGGATATAAAAAAATGTGTAAAAAAATTGGCACTTGCAGTTTATCATATATTAAGGGACTTCAAATTTGGTATAGATTTTAGATACCTATGTCAATCTATGTAAACTATCTAAAATTCGTCCAGACTAGTCTAGATCATATAGACTCTACCATGGAATGGATCAGCTACAGTGTTTATATTGAAGGTATTATATTTTATAGCATGTTTTGAGCTAGAATCTACTAATTTGGAGAATACGATTCTCAATTTTATTTACAAAAATAAATTTCTTTTCTGAAGGGTATTAAAGCTTCGGTCCTACTATGAGTGTCTGTGGCATAACTTGCTAGTTTCATTTGTGTTGTTTAAATGTATATGAAATGGGTTCAGATTGGATTTTTTTTTGTCCAACACAAACTAAATGTGATTATTACTTAAGTTTTTTTTTTTCATATGGTACTTACGGCACGTGTTCAGACAGTCATCCTCACTTGAACCAGACTCCGGGTAAACGCTGCCCAAATCAAGTCGATAGTCTGTGCTCAGCTGTCTGCTGCGCTCCCAATCTATGTCACTACGGTGTAACTGTGGGTCCTCTTTATCCTTCGTATTGTCGCACTCATCCTCAAAAGTCACGGTGCGGCATACTCTCTCTGAGCGTACACCACTGCGAAATAGAGATCGCGGCGAACATTGTGACATTTGGCAAATGTCGGCATTATAATTTTGAGTATGAGACATTCTAGGTTGATCACCATATTTCGCACGATAGGTGCTTTGTGGAGTTGTTGCCGTTGAACTACTATAGTCTGAAGCATCCATTCTGGGTGAAGTTTGGTTTTCGTACAGCTTGCGGTTCTCATATTCTTTGGTAACATCCAATGGGTGTGAAACATAATTTGGTTCAGCTCTTTGCTGTCTTGCGGCGAGCATTCTTTGTGAACCCTCTGATAAACCTCGACCCGGATTGATTTCATTGCCAATGAAATTAAAATCTACTCTTCGTCTTGGCTGCTGGGTTCTATCCATGAGATTTGTATCTACATAGATGTGTGGCCTCATTGCCGCCGATACAGTTCTGGACTGCTCAAACTTTTCTTGTTGTTGTGTCCTTTGCCTTATTGATTGTGCTTCATTTGTGATTTGTGATCCCTGCATCTGTGACGCATTATGTTGAACTCTCGAGACATATGTTTCTAATGAGGGATGGCGTGTAGATTGCATTGGGCTGGCATCAGTGTTGTTTCGAGCATTCCAGTTGCTATTTAATGCTTCGGGAACCATTCGGTCATTTTCCACTTGTCTGTAAAGCCGATTTTGTTGCGTTGCTTGTGCAGGATGTTGCCGGCGTTGTATATTTCCAGCAGTTCTTGTTGTTGTGTAGGTGACTTGCTGCATTATTGATGTTGTACTACTGCAAGCATCAGCACGATTTGGCATTGATATTGATGATCTTTGCATAGTTCGACTACGATGCATTGGACAAACCGTATTGTTAATATGACCCTCTAATTGTTGCATGCGAGGACACTCGCATGTCGATTGATTATCAAAATCTTGTACGTGCTCTTGTGGGGGAGAATGATAATAGTTTGGTGGCCGTCTATCTCCGTAAAGCGTACGTTCTGCTCGTTCTCTCCTCAACTGATATGCATCCGATTCATATCGATCTCCCTTTTGTACTTGATATCTAAAATAATCTCTTTCAGCGCTATTATATTGTCGCTTTTCGAGTGGCATTTGATGCTGTTCTTGAGGATGAGGATGTGAATACATTCCTGCTGAATCGGAGTACGAACGTCGTGGAAAATCTTTCATAGCCTTTTCATAAGAATCTCGTGCATATAGTAGTGATGGTGGAGATTCAGTTTTTTTTTGATCCGAATCTTGCCCTAACTCCGGTTCTTCATTGTATTCATTCTGATAACCAGGCGGAGGTGGAATTATATCGGCTTGCACCTGTGTTCCTTCGGACGATTGGCTTGCCTGATCGACTTTCCGTTGTATTGCTTCAGGATCACTTTGTGACCCGCGTTCTGCAGTACGCGGTGCTTGCACTTCATGTTCTTGCTCTTGGCGCTCTCTAGAATGCTCATCACCTGCTTCCGCTTGAGTTGCTGCTTCTGGATCCTCTTCCAAATGCTTTTCTTCGGTGGCTTCACTTATTAAATTTGAATCGGGAGCTACGGTTTCTGTACGTGAACCAACGATTTTAGCACTCGAAACCGTTTTTGCTATTACGCTAGAATCTTGTTCTTCTTCTATTGGCGGCGCCTGCAAGTCCTTCTGTGGTTCCTTATCGTGTGCTGGCATTTTAGTGTATGTCTCGTCTGTTTTCAGTTTAGCTGCCGGTAACGATTGATCTTGGCTAACGCGTTCTATCTTCTGCTGCTCATTTTCCGCATTGTACTTCTTCAAATACTCATCGTACATCTGACGCTTTTCCACATCGAATTTGGCCACATCGGTTGCAGACTCATCATCCATCTTTGCTCTTGGTGACTTGTATTCGGTAATTCGCATCGAGTCCAGCACTTCATTTGCCTCTGGGGACATATGCTGTCGAGAATCCTCATCGCTCGTTTTCTTAAGAGTAACTTTAACCAGTTTTTCTATGCTGTTCACGTGGTACTTGTTCAACGATGATATGTCGCTCATGCCCTTCGGTAGCAGCGATTGTGCCATTTTACGCATTTGGCCTTTGGACCTTATAGGCGCATTACTTTTGTAACCTTTCGGCCTACTTATATTGGTCTGCCTTGGAGAATCACTACGTGTCGTGCGCGTCGGCGACTGGGGGCGAATTTTAGCCACCTCTTCCATTCTGCACCTATGACGGCACACGTCCTCAGTGTGTAAGTCCGTTTTTCTTCTACAGGCGCCTTGATGACTGCAGCAGCAACGAGTCCTTTCCGTGCCAGTTAAGTTGTTATGTGGTGGCGATATACACACTGGCGGTATCTGCAGTGGCGGGCAACACATTGTGGCAATGGGGGGCATACAATACTGGTAGTTGGTGGCTGCTGCTGGCGCGACATTTGAATACGTTGGCTGCTGATGGTAACCGCTTGTTGATGGATAATGCGGACATGTGTACTGACAACTTGGTGCACACTGTTGGTACTGGCCATAATCACATTGGTAGACGGAGTGCTGCATATCGTCGTGACCGAAGGTGCAACCGGCTGCCACTCGTGTTGGATGTGAACTGCCCGCATTCTCCCTTGGTGTCGACTTCGCACTCCCTTTGGTTTTGTTTTCGAGCACCGTCGCATCTGGTGTCCTAATTTTTGCAGTTGATTTTTTACCTTGGATACCAGCAGTCTGCACACGTGGCGTTGTGAATCTTTCGTTCACGCTGATATATCGAATCGATCGTGTGTACATATCGCTTGTGGAATTTCGTTTATTAGCGGAAAGATTCTCTCGCCAGGTTTTCTTATCTTTGTGTTTGGTGCCGCTTTCCGGTCCTTCAACGCCACCACTATTTATAGCGTCCCCAGCTCCCTTCCGCGCTTCACTTCTTTGTTTCGACTTTGATTGCTTTTTTAATAGACAGTTGCGAAATCTTTTCAACTGAACTATTTCATATTCTATTTTGTTATTCAGCGCTTCTAATTGATGTTCAGCTCGTCGGACGTTCGTATTGCTTGCAGATGATGTTTCTGATGCAGCTGCCGTTTGTCCTCCCACTAGCGGAGATGATGCCGCCGGCAACAATGTTTCCGTCTGTTCCGTCTGCGTGCCTATCCTGTGCGTAGTTGGTGCCTTGGTGTATAGCTGCCTTACCTTTGTGTGTTTGCGCTGAACATGCGCCTCACCAGATTTTTTAATTGTAGTGTTCTTCTGTCGCTCTAGCGTAATGCTTGGTCCTGATGAATTACAGTGCATGTGAGCAGGATGTATATCTACAACATCCGATCCGGCCTACTTACCCTGCAGTTTATAATGCTCAAATATCTTTTCCATTAGGATAATTCGTGACTGCAATTTTAATTTTTTACTGTAATTTTGAAATATAAATATAACTAAATTTATAATGACTTACTTATCGAAGTTGCAGCGATTAATGTATATTCCAATAGACGTATGAACACAATAAAGCATTCTAAGCTGTTATAGTGTACAAAAATAGATGTTGTTTGATTATGCCTGTTGTAAATTACAATTGCTTAAATAGCATTAGATTAATATACCCGTGTAAATATGTTAACCAGCTAAGGTCCCAAAGAATTAAAGTCCCAAAACAAGAAATAACTTTAGGTCGTATCAAAGATTAGGTACTCAACACATTTTCCCTTTGCGCCGCAAAGATAGAGTTTGCTATTGTGGCCGTAAGATCAAAAATTTTTCCAGGTTTGTAGTCTCCGAAATCTCGTTGTTCGAACATACCTACGACGGACGAATGGACATAGCTATATCGACTTAACTTTTGATGCTGTGCGATATATATATGACAAGTGAGCATAAGTAGCCATCAACTTCATATAGACTGCAATAATCAGTTTTTCATAGAAAACGTCAAAAGTGGGCATGTAGTTTGTATGTGAGTACCCCAAAAAGTTAGGGGATCACATCCATTGACGTACATACCTATAAAGAGTATGTAAATCTATGTAATACTCAAAACGAGATGTGCTTGACGTCGAGTATATATTCTTGATCAGCATCTGAAGCCCCCCTTTTGTAACACTTTGTTACATTATACCGTGGCGGGAGTAATACCAATCGATAGGTGTGGTTCTAAAGTTTTATTTCCTTCCAGGTCAATCGACATCATGCGTTGGAACAGTGAGGACCGTGCGTTTGCCGTTGATGCCAACTTTTGTTGTTGTTGTGGTTTTTTTCAGCGATGGATTGCATCTTAACTTGCTCTATTGGGCTGACACTAATCCCCGAGAATTCCATGAAAAACCTTTGCATTCCCCTAAAGTCACAGTGTGGAGTACAAATTTTTTCGAATGGGATTCTTGGACCTTGGTTATTTGAAGAAAATTAGATCTCAGTGGCAGTGAATTCAGACCGGTATGTTAACATGTTGGAAGAATTTTTTTTTCAACGACGTGATGAATTGAACTTAGAAGACATTTGGTAGTAACACGGCGGAGTAACGGGTCACACTTCAAGAGCATAGACAGCTGTTTTGAATAATAATAATCGCTCCCCCGATTAGGCGTGAAAATGTATTAACAGCAACATATTTAATTAAAAGAAGTTCAAGTAATGCATTGTTAGATACTATGAAAACACCATATGAAATGTGGTATAACATATGAAATGTGCTATAACAGAAAGCCAAATCTAAAATATTTGAAAGTTTTCTGTTCGAATTTCATAATAAGACAAGAAAGATAAAATATAAACCAAATGGTATTAAATTGTAGGATGTGGAATCAGAAAAATTTGCAATACCAAGAGATATGAGTAACAAATATGGTTATTTCTAGAGCTGTTGTGATGAACAAAGAAAAATCGAAGAACTTCTATCCAAAATGAAAGTACGAAAACGAATGAAATTTTCAGTTTGATGATCCGAATTTAAGTACGGAAAGGAAATCTGATGAGCTAAAAGCAGATAAACAGTGAGGTATGAGGTAACAGATAAAAAGAACAAAACTCAGTTGCAGCTTTATCAACTGAAGCTGAGTATATGTCAATATTTAAAGCTGTTAGAGAAGCAATATGGTTAAAATCATTATTTTAAAGTTTAAAAATTGATTTAAAAGGACCAGTAAAATTATATGAAGATAATCCGGGTTGTATAAGTATAGCTAATATTCCCTAATTTCACAAAAGATCAAAACATATTGATATTAAATATCATTTTTCAAGAGAGCAGGTTGAAAATAAACTAAATTAAATTGAGTATATGCCAACAGATAAACAAATTGCCGACATAGTGACGATGTCATTAACCACACCCACACCGGTTTGTGGATTTGAGAGTTCAAATGGGACTAAATGACTAATTGAATATTCTTACTTTTATACTTAAACTATGAATTTATGAAAATCAAAGATTTAGTTTAACTTAATTAATGTTAACCGATTTAATATAATTTAATTTTGAAAAATTAAGCCCTCATTTTTCAAAATGAAATTATATTAGAACGGTTAATATTAATAAGGCGGCGGGGTTAAATAAGGATCACCCCAAAAAGTGGGCGGTACACGCCTATTTGTATGTATAAATCGAATTTTATTGAAAGTAAATAAAAGTACAAGCCAATATATTAGTCTATTGTCCGTTACTTTCAGGCTACATGTACGCATATGTATGTCTGCGTAAACACATAACAGCTGCCTTCCTTTTACACTACGAGAGTCCTTTGTCAGCGTACGCGCAATCAGTCCGAATCAAATAGTTGTCCGAGTTGTATATATTGTATTGTACACTTAAAATTAGGTTAAGTGCACTAGGACATCCGCTCTATTGGTTACAAGATATCTTGCACGAGTTGCAAGATAACATTATGACCAACAACAACGAGCTAGGTTTAGTTTTAAGTCAAACGAAATGTTTAGTTTAGGTCAAATTTTGGATTTAATAAAGACGCACAGAAACTACATTCTCGTGTTCGATTATTTGAGCTCCACGCTTTAACAAATACATTTAGTTTAATTTATATGTGGTATTTTTATTTGGATTTAATTATTTAATATTTTAGAAATGTGGAATTTGTTTATTTCACATACAATTAAGTGTTTTGATTAATAATTTAATATAAAGTATTTAAAAGTTCTTCGTAAATTCGTTTTTTAGCTACTGCGTCGTTCGCACAATCATCTTAAGTATTCCGAGCGTCGTCTTTAACTGTCTCATCGTCTTTTTTAATCGTTGTCCTCTCGTTATTCGTTCTTCTCTTCCCATAACAGCTGATTTATAGGGCTGGCACAAAGGTGTTGCCAGATCCATTCCCAACTCGGCCATCCTGCTATGCAATCGTCCCGAATGCGTCGTCGTCTTCATCGTAGAATTTTGGTAGCCATGGCTTCATGTACTCGGCGCACGATGAAGTCTGTTTCGGACCTTCAGCGAACACCGCATCTTTGATAACATCATAGGTATCATAACTCTTTGCTGTAATTACTTGATATGGCCCTAGGAACTTCGGTTTTAACTTAAGTCCCCCACCTAGTTGCGTTCGCTTAATTGCAGATCGCCGACTTTATAGGTGTTTGCAGGCTTGCGTCGTAAGTTATACGTCTTCTTATTTTCGTCTTGCATTTGTAGGATCTTCATCTTTGCTTGCTACGGCAGTTTAATACGATGCACGGTATACAGCATCTAATTTGCTTTTGTATTTTTTCCTCAAGTTTGGAATATAATATTCTCTTCCCACAATCTTTTGTCTTTTTTACCGAAAAATGTCCCCGCTCGTGTGCTTGTTTTATTATTTCTCGCTGTAGGCCAATAGGTACGACTATGAGTTCATTTTCGTCGACCAACTTGTGTAGCAATCCAGACTTCATGTTGTAGTTTTTGTGTATCGGTTTTCCTTCTAGAATATCTATTATCGCCTTTAATTCGTCGTCTTGTGTTTGAATGTATTTAAGCTTGCTGTGCACACTATTGTCGTTGATTGTCATTACAGGATAACGGCTTAGAGCATCCACATGTCGTATACGACTTCGTAGTCAAATTCTTGTAAGAGAAGAATCCAAAGGGCAACTACAGTGTCTTGGTGAAAGCATTACAGTCGGTAACTAATTTGAATCGCATTCCCAATAGATATACACGAAATTTATTTAAAGCATCGATTATCGCCAATATCTCCAATTCATAGCTGCTGTACTTTGGTTGTGCTTCAGACGACTTTTTACTCATGTAGTTAATCGGGTACATATGACCATCATCAGGCGACTTTTGTAAAAGAACTGCGTTAAATCCCTCAATTGAAGCGTCAGTATGCAATTCTGTCTCGTGTTGTAGATGATAAATCTTTGATGCTGGTTTTTCTGTGATCATCTTTTTTAGCATTTTAAATGATTCGATTGCCTCGTCGTGAAATAGAATTTTGCGTCATGTTTTGTTAAGTCGGTGAGTGGTTTAGCGATATTCGAAAAGCTTAGTATGAACTTCCGAAAATATCCAATTAAACCCAGGAAACTCTGTAGCTGCTTTTCATTTCGTGCAAGTGCAAATTTTTGAACAGCCTGCTTCTTTTCCGGTGATGGACTAATTTTTTGGTTCTCGATAACATGGCCCAGAAACTCGATGCTCGACTTCAAAAAGTGGCATTTATTTATGTTGATGCTCAGTCTATATTCTTCACATCGTTTGATGACTTCTTCAATGTTGGCTACTGCTTCGTCTTCACATTTGGCAGGAATTATAATATCATCGATGTAAGGTAACGCTACACATTTACGCATCAAGTCTCGAAAAATTGCATTCACATGTCTTTGAAATACACTCGGGGAGTTTGACAAGCCAAAAGGTACCTTGAGAAATTCGTATTGTCCATTGTGCGTCACGAAGGACGTATATTTGCGACTTTCTTCTTCTACACCAACATGAAAGAATCAATTTTTTAGATCAATTGTGCTGACAATACGTGCATCCTGTAGTCTATCCAATTGATCTTCAATTAACGGCAGTGGAAAATGATCCCGTACTATAGCTTTGTTTGTCGATTATGCATCGTTTAGCGTATGGTAGTCTACGTGGTCATGAATGAATTTGAAATCGGCATATCGTCTTTCATTATAATTTCATAATTTACTTTTTTCTTGATTGGGTTGTAGCTTTGAATAAGTTTCAAATTTTTGTCTTTAGCACTTTTGCTTGCGGAAGAATCAATGTTCACATTTTCTTCATCATTGTGTTGCACATGAATATTCAGAATAGCGCTTAATTCATATTCTTCTCCTTGTGGCTTTATTGTAGCACCGTCTTTATTTATATTCATCTCAACTAGTTTACAAAATTCTTGGCCTAAAATAATTTCGACGTCTAGGAAATTTGAGCCCACTACTAAAAACTTTGATTCGTACTTTGCGCCATTTATCTTAAAACTTTGCTCAAATGAACCAAAAGTTTTTACTTTACATTCACTGTTTACGATTCTTACCAAAGCCAATCAAATATAAATGACATTCATGCAAGCTTGGATTATTTAGACTAATGTATGTCTTTTCACTTGCTGCCTGTATCGATAAAAGCTGAGCTACCATTAATTGTCAAATCTTTGTGCATAAAAGTGGTATTAGCTACAAATACCACAGTATTTCTTTTGTTGTAATCATTTTCCTTTTTTTGACACTCTTTTGCTATGTGACCAAATGTATTACACTGGAAACACTTTTTACCTTTGTATCTGCTTTCACAATTTAGCGAGGTATGTCCTTTAGCGCCACAATTATAGCACTTGAGATCTATATTTTCCTTTTTATTAGGAACGTTTTTATTTTTCCACTCATTTTTGGATTTTGATCGCATAATTTCATAAATTCATAATTCTTCAGTTTTTCTTTAAAGTCTTTTAAGTTATGTGCGATATATAACATTGCTTTGTTTACACGTAAGTCCTCGATACCGTCGATAATATATTCCATAAGAGCACTATTTTCTATATTGCCACGTGATGCCAGTTCCTTCATCTTTAGAAAATATACTTGCAGACTTTCGTTTTTGTTTAATTTGCGCTCTGTCAATAGTTTGTTAAGTAATGCACGTTTCAATATTTTCCAGCTTGTTATGCCACGTTCGCTCATAATATACATCTTAGCCAAACCACTTAGCGATCTCTTAGCACAAATAAATTTCTGTAACTCGTCCCAGTTCAATATTGTTGCTAGATCTTCGAAATCATTTATCCATATTTCTATTGAAAGTGTGTCGTCACCACTAAAGGGTCGTATTGAATCTTCAATATCCCGAAATGTCCTTGCTGACATCATGTTTTCGTTATTTATTGAAATTGTATCGCGGTTTCGCTCTAATGCTGTAGAATGCGCCAGAGTTTTGCTGTTGTTCCTTTTATTGTTATTGTCGCTAATCAGGTTTGCACTTTTGAACGCGTCGTAACTTAGTCTGCCCTTGTTGTTATTTGCTCGATCGCTGCCATCTGCCGCGCCGTCGTCGTTTGCTGCATCGTAGCCGTCTGCCACTCTGCCACCGTCGTTTACTGCTTTCTCTTCGTCCTCATCAATTGAAAAATCAGAGTCAATTAACAATTTTCCACTTTGCAGATTATAAAATACGTGATGCGCCAGATCATCTGCATTATGTTGCAAATGTAAAACGTTGCATATTATAGCCAAATCACTATTTGATAAATTTTCAGCAATGTAACCAATCTTGGAACCATATCGCTCGTCGTGTTCGTCAAAATCAAAACGCTTAAATTCACGTAAACGTTTGAGATTAACACGATTACCTTCTTGCTCAAAAATAAATTTTTGAAGTAGCACAATGTTCTTTTTGCTCTCATTTTTTAAAGTGAATTAACGGAAAGTCAAATAGCCGCGACACGTTTGCGTCCTTTTTACAATTTCACAACGAACGTAATTTCTTGCTATGTACACACACACACACACACACGTTTGGAGTTTTTATCTCCTTTTAACACGTTCTCATATATATCACTGTCTATGTATGTGTAAATATTCTCACTAATGTCTCGTTTTTTACCGTATCTTTTGTTTTCTACAACTTTTTTTTCTTTTTTCTATTGGATGAGTTCCCAATTTGTGGTATTTTGATTTGGATTTAATTATTTAATACTTTAGAAATGTCGAATTTGTTTATTTCACATACAATTAAATGTTTTGATTTGATTAATAATTTGATATAAAGTGTTTAAAAGTTCTTCGTAAATTCGTCTTTTAGCTTCTGCGTCATTCGCACAATCGTCTTAAGTGCCATAACAGCTGATTTGTAGGGCTGGCACAGAGGTGTTGCCAGATCCATTCACACATGTATGTTAATAAACAATATAAAGGTCTGGAAAACAGAAACTATATTATTTCGAACAAATTTCAAGCTAATATTGGTTTAAATAAAGACTATTTTCATAAGAAACACAAAAGTGGGTGGTTGGTTTGTATGGGGCTACCCCACAAAATGGGCGGCATACGCCCATTTGTATATGTATATGAAGCAGTTGTCCACTAAAATTCACCATATGGAATTTGAAGCTAGTATTGACTCTAATAAAGAAGTTTTTCTTACAAAAACATAAAAATGGGCAGTAGATTTGTATAGGGGCTACCCCAAAAAACGTGGGTCTTATATGTATATGTTTATTATAGTATATGTAAAGAGTTCGTTCACTAGCAACCACCATATCAATTATTAAGTTGATATTAATTACAATAAAAATGTTTTTCATGCAAAAAGTCATAAATGGGCGGTGAGTTTGTATGGGGGCTACTCGAAAAAGTGGGCGTGGCGGGTCTATCCTGATACTCTTTTAAACTGCAATAAAACGAAGTGATTGTGCCAATTTTCAACTAGATAGCATAAAAATTGGTACCCAAAAAGCGCAACAACATCCAGACAGACTAGTGGGCGTGTACCGTTCAAACCACAATTTAAAATTTCGTGTGAATGGCATGGTAGAGTTTCGGTTCAACCGAAGTTAAAGTTTTTTCTTGTTATTTTTTTTTTTTCTATTTTGGAATATATCCTGCATATTATCATTGCCAGTGGTCACTGAATTTCTAACTCATTTCTGTGACGAATCCCTGGGCACTGGCGTGGTGCCTCAGCCTGTGACGTCGGTACAATTTTTAATCCAACTTCAGAACCATCCCAAATCAAATCGTAACGAATATTTCAGTATCAAATTGGACAGTAATTTTTTTACATTTTTATAATTTTTTTAATTGTCCATAATCACTATAAACACTATTTTACAAAAAAGAAAAAAAAATTATGTACATTTAATAGCACTGTTTTTTTCGTATGTGTTATGGCCCACAAAACTCGAAAATCACAATAAAAAGTTTCTCTATGAAATGGTTCTCGCGAGGTATAATTTTTTTAATTTTCCTCTTTTTCTCGGAGATGGAAATATTCGATCGCTTCTAACATTTTTGTCCATTGAGTTTTGTAGCTTAAGTGTTATGGGCCAAAATGTATGAAAAATATCGATTTGTTTGGGCATTGTGAATCGATTGAATTAAACACCACAATAGCAAGAAGTAAGGGAAAGTTACAAAACAGAGAAAAATTTGAATTTTGGCAACTTCACTGAAGTGGTCACAACTTCGTTATTTATCAATAGATTTTCTTCATCAATATAATGTTTTCTTCGCAAAAATCCGATCTATATGTCAATAATATCCAACATCCATATACTTGATTATCAATACATTTATTTTGTTCATATATTTTTTTAATTAAAACCATTCGTTGTGTTGATATATTTTCTTATGCACAAGTCAACTAATATTGCTAAAATAAAATCACAAACATAGTACTCTGCCTTGAGACTTCGAAACTGCAATTTGCTGCGACCACGCCAAGTAGGACCAACCTCAGAACAACCGTCAAATGTGCCTATAGTATGCAATTTTTCTAAAACTAAGTGAGGCTCCGCTGTTCGATGCGTAAAATATTGAATTAATTTTCATTTTAAGATATGAAATCTTAATTACCAACTTAATATTTAAGGAAAGTCGCGCATCTTTGCACATAAAGTAAGAATGCGACTCATACTACAGGTTTTTTGATGTTGACAATTTTTATACATTCATGATACACGTTGTAAATAGTACACCTTTTCTACAACATTTTCTGTAAAATACAGAAAATTTACGAACCTAAGACAAGAGAAAAATAGATATAGAATAGAAAAATAGAACGTGGCAAAATTTTAAACTGATTCGTGTAAACGACCCTTTGTCACTTCATTTTGCCCTCCAATTTTGAAAGACAAGACTGTGAAAACAGGCCTTTAGTTACATTCTGCCAAAAACAAAATTGAGTAAATCCCAAACGATTCGTATTTAAACGAATAACTAAGAATGAAGATGTCGTATGTTGACGACTACGAAATACCCTGCAATTGTAAATCACAAAATAAAAAATTTATTTTTCTTTAATATTAAAAATAAAAATGAATAAATTAATTAAAAGAAACGAAAAAGAAACGGTTTAATTTGTCCTTTTAACTCGTCTCAGCTGGTGTTTTACTTAAGCTTTTAAATTCTTGAATGGTTGCTTAGACTTAAAAAATCGTAAGATCACAAAATTTATTCAAATAAGTGTTTCGCATGAATTTCGCCTTTTTGACGATTGTAGATAGGAAAGAGGATTGTGGATAATTTTGTAGCGCATGAAATTATTAGAAAGAACTAGTATTAAAATTAAATTTAAATTTAAACAAATTTTGGATTGAGCATGGGTCGAACCTGGACGTAAGACAGTTGAGCTGTCTTACGTCCGCTGTTTAGTGATACACTTACAACTTATACAATATAAGTTAGCTTCACATTTTTTATGTAGTTGAATAATTTAAAAACAAATGTTAATTTAACATTAATAACACTGCGAATAAGATGGGACCTAGTGTTTCCGAATGGATTTTTCGTGCTGCACACGAATCTGGGTTCAAAAACATTCCATCACGTCACGTTTTCGAGAAAATAGGGGCTGCAACCCCTAAAAACAGCGTTTTTGGCAGTTATTGAAAAAACGAGGGGAAAAATCCTGACGTGATATAAACTTCGCTATTATCAGAAATTAAAGGCTTTCAAATAAGCTCTTAGCCAATTTAATCGCATGCTCCCTTAGAGCGGGGATGTGTTTTTGTCTAAGGGTGGAAGAAAAAATGAAAACAAAAAGGTATATTTATTTAAAATTTGATTGTAATCGCTTAAAACTTGTTAATTGTGGGTTTTGAGGGTCGCTGATTACGAATATGCAGTTATATTTAAAAAAAATTCAAAATAGCGGATCCCATATTTTTAGGAGTTTCAACCCATATTTTCTCGAAAACATGACGTGATGGAAAGTTTTTGAATCCAGCAAGAAAAATCCATTCGGAAACACTAGGTCCCATCTTATTCACAAAACTCACGTAGGCCAGTGCACAGTGGTTCCATTTGTATGGATAAGCGGCCAAAAATACTTCTAATGATCGGGCTAAAATTTGGTTTTTTGAGATCTGTAAGGAGTAAGAACTGAAATATGTAACAATGGGCGTGCCCCGCCCTCTAAAAAGGGTAGCCCCCATACAAAACAGAAGACGTCCATCTGTCTTTATATCCGTCAGTCTTTATATAATAAAAAAAAAAACGAAATTATTATTGAACTATATAAATAATTTTTAATTAAAAATAACAATAAATAAAAATAAAATCATAATTTAGCAAAAGCCATAATGTGTCATCTAGTAAGTCGTAAACAGATTCCCGTAACGTAGATTTTTCTTTCTTTCCAAGTTGTCTCTGCCCTGTTATGAATGGATCTGAACGCAAAAGTAGTGTGTTCATTATGTCGCTGTTTGTCAAGATTCGTGTAATTTTTCGGCTATGTTGAAGTCTACATTTTTTAATTTTCTTATTGTTTGACTCTGCAGCTTCCTCCGAAAGCTCTCCGATTGACACTAGTGCATGTTCTATCACAGCAGAACCATGAACCAGCACCCTGTGAACCGAAGCAGGTAAATAATACCACGGATACGCTTTTATCAATTCCTTAGCAGTATCTAAGGCATGTTTATTAAACTTGTCAGCATTAATTTTATATCCCGATGCCATAGCTTGCAATACGGCTGCACAACGTTGGATTAATTGTTCACTTATTCCTGTCGGCAGCCAAACATGAATTCGAAAAAAATTTTCTTGCAACATTTCCGTCATTGGACGATCCTCTTCCTCCATCTCTGGGCTTGTCCACTATAATACCCATTTTTTCTCGAAACTCGGTTTGAATTTTCAGCTTTCTCTCCAATACCTTAAACTTCTGCTCAGGATCTCTAACTTGCCACATTTTTATGTCTAACTTATATAAAATGTGCAAGAAAGTACTCAAAAAAATGTATATAAGCATGAAGTGGAGATAAACCAAATTCAATATTTTTTTTGTGTACTTCTTTGTCTAAGCATTTTTTCAAATTGATCATCTCTGTTGGTTTTGCCCCACATTAGTAACATTTAGCCGCAGATGATTCGCTTAGAGCGTTGCACACTGTCCCATCCACCATAGTCAAATGTAAACTATGCTTAACAAGAATTTGTTTCTTAAAAAGATATAATTCTGCTAGCTTTAATAGGCTTAGTTTTTCTTTGAAATACTTTTCTTCTTCAATTGATACTTCGGACGTCTCTTTTTTAAATTGAAATCTAACCGGTCTGCAGTAACGTATTGACGATGGCCGAGGGTTTCTACCAAATTATTTTATTGTTAGCCTCAGAAATAAGTTGAAGCGGTACGTAAGACGTAACAAATAAACTCCTGTCCTCTAAATTATTGTTGGAAAACTTTTGCTTATATTCACTATGTCCAATACTTTCATCAAAGCCCCATTTTCCAACTAAAGTTAATCTGTCAACACTATTATCTGTAATAGTTTCAACTACATTTTTTTGAAGTTCTAATATGCTAGACGCTGTGTTATCCAATAAGCTCTGCAGTTCGACTTCTGCGTGAGACTCGCATACAGAAATATTATCAGGATATCTAAATTTTTTTGACTTAATAATATTTTGATAACTTGGAAGTAAATCAAATGCTATTTTACTATTTATAAACTTTGGTACTAATAAATATTGGTGTTTCGACATATCAGTCTCCATTATGAGAGAAATAACTTCAATGTGATCTGCTGGTGTTAAATTATTCTGGTGTGCTGCTTCTGGTCTTAAAAAGTCTCCATACCAAATTGCGATCAGAGACGCACAGACAAATAGGCAGCTCTTATAGCTAATGAGATCTGTTGTCTCATATATCCAGACGGACAGATGGAATCGACTCAGCTTCCGTTGCTGATCAAGAGTATATGTACTTTATGGGGTCTGCCACGCCCCCTTCTGCCTGTTACATACATTCGCACACACTAATTATACCCTTGTGCCGTTGGGTACAGGGCATAATAAGGAAAAATTGTAGTTAATAACAATAATTTAAACATAATGTACCAAATGATTATGAGAGTCGAGAGAGCTGTGGGAAACATTTGTTAATTTCAAAACAACTGAGTAGTTTCTAAACCTCAATGGTTGTATCGCAGTTTAAATTAGTTGGAAACTGCTTTCAATGAACAAATAATATTGTTGCAAATCGCAGTGGCTAAAACTTTGTCTATCTAAAGCATTTGCGTCCTGTTTATGTTTATGGCTTAATGACGATGTAATTAAAAGTAATACGCTCGCAAATCTATATAAATTGTAATTTAATAAAATAACTCGTTTGCCGCCATTGCACTTAAAACTTCTCCCACAAGCTCAGAGTTATTTTCCACAGTGCAATCAATTATTCCGGCGACTGTACGGCGTATTCCTTTTAGATCTGCGCTGTTTCCTTGTTTGTTTTGTTAATCGATATAATTGCGCCCTAATTTTTTTCATACTGAAACAAAATCAGACAGACAGAAGGCGCCCAATAACAGCACAGGTAATTTGCTCCCCTGGGCCTATTTGGAACATGCGCTCGATAGATCTCAAACGTCGATATAAGTATAAATATTTATTGTAACAACTTTTTCATCCGTCGACTGTTGCTCTCTTTGAATTTCGTTTTGTTTGCCAAATTTTAATTTGTTCTACTTGTCTACTTGTCTACTTGTCTTTTTCTTCTGTAGCAAAATTGCTGTCAATACATTATTGTGACGCTTTGCCTCCTTCGATTTTCTTTGGGATAACAAGCACCTTTCGATGAAACTAAAAGTTGTAGACAATGGAATTTGTATTGTGCATTTGTGGCTAATGTTTCAGTACAAAAATGTCTCAAGTTCTTTAAATTTCACAGAATGTTACAATATATATAAGTACCTACGGAAAATCAATCGATAGAACAACGTGGAAATATATAATATTGTAATTCTAACGGAAAAACGGCACAGGCCGAGCAACTATAGCAAATAAACTACATACAATCTGGAGTAGTACTGTATGTACTAAGTGTGTGCAAATGTGTGTAACTGGCAGTATTATTCGTGGCTAAGTCTGTATATATTCTTGACCAGCATCAACAGTTGAATCGTTATAGCTATGCCTGTATGCCAAACCATCGTATGTTTGAATAACGAGATCTCAGAGTCTATTTAAAATAGATGTGTCCAAACTTCAATTTTTTATATATATGCAGGTAAAGGCCCAGAATAGATATATTTGTTCCATAATTTGTATACCTTTCAATATTAGCGTCTTCCAGACATCTAGCTCTATTACCGTCATCTAGTCTAGGATTCTTACATGGTAAATATAATACTGTAACAACGCCAGCAAAGCAATGTTACACCGAAGTGCACATCTTTAAGATGACTTTCTCGGTTTGCTAGTACTGTTTACATAAGTTACCCCAGAAAAGGATGTGCAAAGACTTTCTTCTGAAAACATTTGAAATGGTGGTGCCCTAAAGTTGAATCAGTCGACAAACAGCTGACAGACAACCCAATTTTTAATGGCAATTTTCAACTGACAATGCACATTGGGCGGAACCGGCTTTTTTTTTTGTGGCAACAACTCCAATTTTAAAGCTAGAAACTTGAAACTTGGAGAATTTGCGGCTCATATTATTTGTGAATTTTGAATTAATTTCTTTTAGCGCTGCAACCACGCCTTCCCCGCCGCCCTACATTTCATATAAAAATACATGTTAAATCGAAACATAATTTTATATTCATCATTTTTTCTTTAAAGTTTAGATGTGATAATTTATTTTCCAAAAAGAATATATTAGTGGAAATCTAGTGTGAAAAACAGAAGTTATTTTTATTAAAATATCCATAATTAATACAAAACTATTAATATAAAAATTGCATTAAATTTAGGTTTTCATTCATTTTATTATGTTATTGTTATACCTTGATAAATTAATATTTTAAAGTTATATAACATTATTTTTTATGAAAATATATTTCCTACTTCTAGATTAAAATCAAAATGTTCTTTACTTTTAAACTCGTCCTGGTCTCCATATGTACGGTCTGCAACTTCAAATGTTGGCAAATTTAAAAGTGCAGTAACTTCTTTTGGCAGTCTGTGTGCTTTTGAAGTCTTTCTTGATGGAATACGTCTGTTAAGTGGTTGAGTCGGCTATTTTTCCTGGCATGTAATATCGTATCACGCTTATGGTATTTGTTTAATTTGTTTAAATCAATAAATTGTTTAAGTACAGGCTTTTAAATATAAAATTATCCGAGATGAAGTATGGTCAAGTAGGTTCTGCAGCGGCACTTCGGCAACAGTTTCTAAGACGCTTATATCTATAGGCCGGCACTTTGGCTTAGACTCCTTCACATTTACGTAGTTCGGATATTTATTGGAATTCTTTTCGATATTCTTTAAGCGTATATTATTATATTGCTGCTTGGAAAACGAATTTTCTATAATAAATGCTAAGGCCTCATCAGGTGATAATGGTAGTGGTTCTTTCAATGAAAGCTGTTCCGTTAATTTCGAACTGTCAGGAGAATTTAAATATCTCTATCATTTGTCTTCTTAGCATACATAGCAGCTGCATGAATAAGAAGATGAGTTGAATTCTCTTTTGAAAGTTCGGAAGCCAATTTTCTTTTTGACTTGGACAATAAAATTCTTTATTTTCATTTTAATGTCCATCAAAGCATTTTCTGGAAGAGAATTTTGAAGTATTTCTGCGCAAACCCAGTGGAAAGTTGCGTTGATGTTGCGACGCTTTTCCAACCAAACTTCCAGCATATCGCCACGACGAATAGCAACCTTGCCCACATCTATTGAAATATTTCGAAAAACCGCAAAAATCCGCTTATGTTTTAAACTCTACATAAATATATACATAATAACACATAATAACACATACTACCACATAAGCACTTTTTTGAATCCAACTGTATCTTGCTAGATATGTTTCACGAAACACAACTATATTGAGGTTAGATTCGACAAAATTATGGTTTATTAATAACATTGAAAACGTAACGAAACAGAAACACATATATAACTCTTTTCTACATACCTTGATGTATATTTTCCATTTTAAAGTATTTCAATTTGTCAAGCCGTTTAAAAATGCGAGATTGTCAAATATTTACAAATTTTGCAATCAGACCGCGTGCAGACACAGCGTGTCACAAACAGCTGACTCTGCAGGGCTAGCGTAAAATGAGGGTTGCGCAATAAAATATAAATTAAATATTTTCGATGAGGAGGGACAATTATTTACTGGAAAAAATTTTATAGCCATAAAAATATTTTTAAAAAATTTTTGGGTTTATGCAAAAAAAAAAAAGCCGATTCCGCCCAATGTGCAATGGAAGTAGAAAAATTTCTTATAAACCCATAATTTTGAAAATAAATCAATCAACAAATGTGCTGGAAACCAAACTGAAAAAAAAACCAAGAACAATTTTAGTTTCGATGGAAATAATACCATTCACTACATTTGAAATCGTGTAGAGCTCAACCATAAAAAAAAATATTTTTTTTTGGTAAAAATAAAAATCCAAACGTGAATGGTGGATCTTTTTGGGAGCCATGAACTCATTTTTTGAAGTATTCGTCCTTAAAAGCCTGAATATCAAATTTCAAGTTTACTGTTAACTTCAATAATCATCTTCTTAGGATAGAAATGAATGAATGAGCTTCGGTTCAACCGAAGTTAACTTTTTCTGTTTTCTTGTTTTGCTTTAATTATTTAATTGTTTGGCTGAAATCCGGCATACAAGTTTATTTTGGTTCTAAGCACATGGAGTATTCATTCTCTTCTAAAACATAACTGTGTGTGAAGCGACCACAATATCGAGTTTCAAGCTGATCTTGGCTTGAATAAATATTTTGTTCATATTTTACAACAGCACAAAAGAAGTGGTGGGTTTATATTAGGGCTCAAAAAAAAAAGTGGGCGCAAGACACCCATTAATATATTTATGTGAAGCGGCTGACCATAAGAAGCCACCATATCAAATTTAAAGCTGATATTGCACACAAAATCACAAAAGAGTGTGGTGAGCTTGCATCGGTGGTCCCCAAAGGTGGGCGGGATACTTCCATTAATAGTTTTACATAGGGTGTCCATAAGAAGTCAACACAATTACAATTAAATTTCAAGCTGATCTTGACCTAAAAAAATAAAAAAGTTTTTCATAAAAAATGTGGTTTGTATGAGGACTACCCTAAAAAGTGCGCGTATGATGTCAATATGGGAACTCTATTTAAATTCAATAGAAGTAAGTCTATGTACAGGGTTACAGCTGCATATCTTAAAAATTGTTTCCCAAAAATGCTAAAGAACTACCAGACGGACAGACAGACGTACGTTGCTAGATCGACTTGTTCCGGTGAGCTGATCAAGTATATATGTACTTTATGGTTCTACGATGCCTTCTTACTGATAATATCAATATCCTTGGCCCGAAATTTTAATACCAATATCACGAGGTTTCATTTTTGCTATTTATCTCTGTTCGAATAGTGTAAAACAGTTAGATTAACTCCCAGAAGAAAGCTTATAAAGTAGCTTTATATTGCGGAAAAGATTAGCGAGACTAGTCAATGATTCAATCTTGCTGGTCTTTTGGCATGTTAATAATGCTACTAGCCGCAACGTTTTTATCGAATCGTTCTTATTAAAATTATTGTACAAGAGAAAACGTACACTTCACGTTCATGATCATGTCTGAACACAAGACTCCAAGCCGTCTTTTACAATGGTAAAGTTAAGTAGACAGTTAGTTTAGATGGGATAATCCCCTTCAGATGATGTGACTGTATCATTCTAATTAAATTATACGCTCGATACCAACTTAATATTGATTGTAATAAAAAAGTTTTCCATAGATAGAGATAGGTCCACTAAAATAAAAGAATCGATTCGCCCATATAAAGCCTCAATACCGAGTTAGATTTTAGAGTTGTTATTGGCTTTGAGGATTCGATTTAAAAAAAAAATATGGCTAAAAATAAATTGACATATTATGAGATTTTCAACGTAATTTCTTGGAAGTTCCGAATTTTGGTAAACAAATTTACATTATGGGTATTCCTCTAAACTCGTAACTGCCTCGTAAACCATGTAAACGTCGTGAATGTACGAGACGCATAAAAGATCTGTTACAATTTGTATGGGGAATAGTTCACACGCAACTCCTACATTTACACTTCCCGCAAACTGCCTTGCAAAATTTCGAGGCTTACAAGTCGTCTATTATTACTGTGGAAGGAGTATATTTTATATTCCGCAAGATCTTTGCATCTTACCGCTGAACTATTTCATTTTAATTTCGGTTCGCTCCGCTAGTGATGCGAACATGAAATGAAAGGAAACAAAAAGCGATTTCGTATTCCATCTATGTTCAAAGTTTTATTTCAAATTTAACGAAATTACTCGCACGTCAGCACGGCGGCTGTTGTTTATCTTATCGTTCGAAGAAAGTTAAATGAAAAATTCAATTTAAAAGAATGTCACTCGCGACGCCATTCTGATATCCGAAGCCATGTGATTCGATTCGATTCGATTTCATTGTTCATTTTGAGTATTTCCAGTAAGTGATATCAATATGGCGGGTGCGGTTTTTTGGTCGTTGCTGTGCATTTCGTATTCAAATTGTTTGCCGGATTCAAAGAGCATCCATAATAATGACAAAAAAAAAAGCTCAGCGACATGCGACATGCGACATGCGACATGATACTAGACAATGGACAAGGAAAGGAGGCTGCATTAGAGTGTGCTCGACACTGAGATACCCTGTTCCTTGTATACGGCTCCTTGTATGAACAATAGATTATAATCTTTAATGGTAGCAGGATATATTATTAGAATTAATGAAAAGCTAAAATTAATTAAAAATTAAAAATGGACAATTATCGTACTCAAACCCAAAAATGGGGACAGGTTTACATGGATCTGGGCCTATATGGAACATTTTATAAGAATAAACGTAAGATACGCCAAATTTTGCTTAATTAATAACAACAACAAAATTAATTATGGTGCGCAAGTTTGTATGATGCAATCCCTTATAGAGGCCCGATCTGGACCGATGCAGCATATTTTATTATGACTTATATAAGATACACCAAATTTGACGTTTCTAGCGAATTAACAAAAAAAAAGCAAACACATTTTCATAATAAACTTAAATATGGGGACCGGGTTAGAATGGGGGATACAACTTAAAGTGGGGTTAACATTTACATTTGATACTAGTTATCTGAAGAGAGAAAAGTCTCAATATGCAACCTTGAAGTCTCTATCTCTTAGAGTCTCCAAAATCTGTCAGACGGACAAGTCTATATCGACACGTCTCCCAACGCTGATCAACGCTTCCTTCTGCCTCTTACATACATTTGCATACATTTCACATACCCTTTTACCCATTGTACGCATACAGGGTATAACAACAAGAAAGAACGCTGCAATCGAGTATGCTCGACTTCGAGATACATTGTACGTTGTATAAGGCTCTTTATTTAAATCATAGATTTTTATGGGGGATATTTTATTAGGATTGACGTAAGATTCTCTGAAATTGACGTTTCTAGCTTAATTAGCAACAAAACCAAAAAAAAAAAAAATGTTCATACAAAAAGTCATAATATTCATACAAATTATTATAGTATACACTCTTTATCTGAAGAGGTAATTAAAGAGTCGAAATATTTAAACTAAAAGTCTCTATATATTAGTCTCCTAGATCGGATCTTTTAAGAAGCTGGCTATATCAACTCAGCTTGCGATGCTTATCAAGAATAAGGGGTATATTACTCCTCCTTCCCCCTGTTACACACATTTGCACAAACTCAATATACCCGTTTACCCTATGGGTACAGGGTATCAAAATACTAAAAGCAACAAAATCGGCGGGAACTAAGTGCTAAAATACAATATCGGCATGTAATCGATATGTAGGGCTGTGTATCTGTGGGCTAGTATGTGTGAACGGTTGAGGGGATGTTTTTGTTTATGAGTCGCTTCGTATGTGCTTGACAGCATTTTATTATAGTTGGCTGTGTGTGTTTCTGTGCGTGAGTGCGAAAGTTTGTCTGTCTATGGTAGTCTGGCATATAATAAATTCAGGCACTTGAATGCTAAAACGACATGTTTGTATATACATGGGCTGACTGAAAAGTCAGGCGAGGTGTTTAACTAAAAACCTCGTGAATATTTTTATATAGTTATTTGAGGAGTGGACAACTTTTCCAATTTTCGGCTATTTTGGCTTAAAGCTTAATATTAAACTTCACTTAAAACTTGGTAGAACTTATAATTCACAGATAGTTTTGACATATTCTATGTTAAGGGCGCGGCACAATAATGTTGTTGCTGTAACTTCTTTTCGTTGTTTAACTAATTGTTAATTAAATAATAAAATAATCGGTCTTTAGTCGGTTGTATATGTCTGGTATATTTGTTAGTTTCTTTGTTATATGTTTGCGTGGTTTTATATATGATTGAGTCCTTAAAAAAGACATTCATTTTTTTTGATACAGGATTTTAGCAAACAAAAAACTGAGAAAATTTAATTAATGGGAAAATTTGCACAAAATTTTGTTTGTCAAAAAAAGCATAGATTTCAATAGGCTACTGTGGGCAATGAACTTAATATTTTGTAACATATATATGACATTTATGCGGCGTGTTTTATTAAAATTTACATAGGTACATCAAATTTAACGTTTCTAACGTAATTAGAAACAAAAAGGAACAAATTTGCATACAAAAATTTAAAAATATTGACATATTTGTATGGGGGTTAGCATTTTACACACATCACATACACTTTATCTGAAGTGGAAAAAGGAGAGTGCAGTGTGTAAAAATTTAGATTTCTTAAGAAGATAAAAAGCCCCAACGATTTTCATACCAAAACAGGATGTAAGGTAGACGGTTTAGTTAATTACAATGCTATTTGCTCATTTTTTCCACCATGTCATGTTTCACTTCAAAAATGTTACAGAAAACTTGAAGGCTAAAAATCTTAATATTATTGCTTTAAAGGAAATGGGATGGATGTTTTTGTACAGAACCCCATAATTTTTGCAGAAAGATTTAACAGCGACCCAGACCTAGATTTCAAATGACATCATCGAAATTGTACGAATCATCTGAAATTGATTTCTAAACTTTCTACAGAAAAGCATTTTAAATTCTTTTTTATGTACCAGAACAATAGGAAAAATAACAAAAATCGTTTTGCGAAATTTTTAAAGTTCAGACTAAAAAACAATTGCAGCCAGCGCTGTCTCCTCTTTTGAAGATATGACAAAGAATACTTAGACTCCAACCGATGGGCATGCATTCAAAGAATCATATGTTGCATCAGAGTTGTTGCATATGCGTTACCACCAACGGTCTTGAATAATTCAGCTGATATCTTATCGGAGCCTGTAGCTTTGTTATACTTCAGCTTTTTAATTAATGTTCTTACCATATTCAATTAGTGGTTCTAAAATTACTTGTCTATCGGCCGCATTGTTCATCGCTTCCAGAGTCAATAATTCCTGCGCATCTGTAACTAGCCTAACATATTCATCCTTGCAGAAAGTAATTATGGACTTAAAACCTTCGGTCAAACATTTGAACTTTTGATAAAATTTTCGAGTTTCATATCTATAGCATATAAAATCTTTGTACCTGCATTCTAGACAGTGTAAAGAAATACGAGTATTAAAATATTCACAAATTATGAATATAATAATAAATGAATATAAATATATATGTATTTTGGTTTTGCTACGTACCGAAACGTGCGTTTCGGTATAAGCTTCTGTACCAGTTTCAATTTATTTAGGTATTCAGTTTCGGCACAGTTCCTGGATTTTAGTATATATTATACTAACTCACTCTAACAGCAAATCCGTATCTCATTATGCGCGTTTACACAGATTCTTTCAATCATCAAAAACAAAATCGCCAAGTATACCAAAACACGTCGGAGTCAAAAACAAACTAAAAATGCAAAATGTCTGATCATGTCAACCTATTTTTAGGACCATGTGTACCAACATAGAAAAAGGAAAAAGTTTATTTTGCCTGAAATGTTAAAGTTTTTTATGAAAAATCATAAATGTGGGTTGTGGGTTTGCTCGGAGCTGCCCCAAAAATGGAGAAATAATATCTATTTCTCTATATGTGAGGTGTTCGTCCATAACAAGGCACACTTTTAGGTTCATATTTACTGTAATAAGAAAATTTCTATACAAGTTTTCATATAAACTCCTGATATAAATGTGAAGAGTCATTTCATAAGAAGCCATGTCAATTTTTGAGGCGCAGTTGACAGCAATACAAAAATTGTCTTACAAAGAGTCGAAAGTGAGGGGTGGTTTGTATGGGGGCTAACCTAAAAAGTAGGTGTAACGTGTCACTTTTGATACTCTATTAAACTGCAATAAAAAGTAGTCTATGCACCGAATTATAACCGGATATCTTAAAAATTGGTGCCAAAAAAATGCGCAGATAGACAAATAGACAGACAGACAGACAGACGAGCATAGCTAGATCGACTCGTCTCATTGCTTTATGTGTGAATGGTAAAAAAATCAAAATCGAATGTACTTAGCCCGTGAAATTTGAAACTTCACCTAGTCACCATACATGCAAAAAAGTGTAAACGAAACAATTTCGCTCCAAATTCGATGAATTTGTGTATTTCACAATTAATTCATAACAATTTGGCTGCACATGTGGCACAACTAGACCGTCACTACCACTTTAAGGCGTAGCCACCATACAAATTATCCGCCATCTTTTCGAATTTTCTACGAAATGTTTTTGGGTCCTCCCGATTCTTATGCGGGTTCATAATAAACTACTACTCTACTCTACTCTTTCTTGCGTAGCTGAAATCGCGAGAATAACTTTTCACAATTCGAAAAGTTCTGGGAAATTTTAGGAATTTTATAACATAATACATATATGGTATCTGCTGTATTTTGTTTTCCTTCGAACATTATGCAAAAGCAATTATTTTTCTTAGATAAAAAATAAAAGAGAAAGACGAAACTTAACCGCTTTGGCTCTGGTACGGTTCTCTCATTTTGTTTTATTTCGGTAAAAGGTTCCGTTTTAAAGAAAAATTAAAACATCGGGTCTGGTTCTGGTTTTCAATTTGAATCGCTTAATTTCGGTTAACGGCAAAGTATTTCTTTGTTGTTTATTGGGACATTTCTCGTCACACAAAAGAGTTCGTCAAAGGCGTTGTGTAACCAATAACCTTACTTGGCAGCAGTATCTATGGAGTGGGAGATATTTCTCCACTGCTCAAATATATCTTCAGAAGTCGGTGGGGACTCCCGGAAAGTCTGACGGAAAAAGCTTCAGCGGTCTGTTGTGATTGCAGCTTTCCGACGTCTAACTTTCGCGATTGTTGGGAAGTACGCATTGATCTGGACAAACTGAAGGAGTCTTGTGCATGTTAAGGCGCTAAATTTTTGGGCTACTGACTACCATGTACCGACCTGCGGCGAAGTCGCTTATAGCCGTATGATACACGAATAATATGATCACATATTTTCCCCTTCATTTTTGTTAGAGAAGATCAGAAAATAAACAAAACTAAAATTCTACAGGTGCAAGAAGTTAAAATATAGTTTCTTCAAAAAGTGTAGCGAAAACCAAGTGGACAAAAATGAGGAAAAATACCATATCTATATGAGCTTCTTTGCGAAAGATAAGCCAACGCTGCACTCAAAAATGGCAAAGTACCAATACATCAACAAAAATAGTATATTTATCTATATTTTTACGGTTATTTGAATTAGGTAAAAGTGTATTAGTGCACAATGAAACTAGAAAGAAAGATTGAACACTTATGAATAACGCAAAGACTATTGGTTTGGTATGTCATGCGCAAATGGTGAATATACACAATGCAACCATTTTCAAAATGCTTTCCTATATTGAATCTGTATATTTAAATAAAAACATGAACAAAAGTCAAGTGTGGACTGTACAACTAGACGTGAAAAATTTTGGCTGTATGTATATATAACTATCCCTTTCGCACACTCTGTCGTTTTTTCAAATCCCAAAAAAATTAAGGGGAAAATATATGCTCATATTATTCGTGTTCCATGCTATTAGTATCTTTCCATTGGTAGCAGGTAGCGTCGTTAAGGTTAAAATTTCAGACTGTTGAGCCAAATATTCCTACCATCCCAATTTTGGCGTTGAAATCGCCAGCAGTGACTTAGAGACGTGACAGGCGCTCTTAGAACTATCTTTGACCGCATTGTTTTTTTTCCTGAAAGAACTGTCTAGAAATGTCAAGAAGTTAAAAAAAATATGTCTTTGATTCTAGTAAATAGATATGATAAATACACCTCAAACCATGTTGAGGTGTTTTAATGCTTCAATATCGCGGAGAATAATTCTTATTTAATAGAATTTTAATACTATTCGTAAACGACCAAGGGGTTAGCGACCCTTGATGGACTGCAGATGCCAGCGACTTATAAACATAATATCAAATGTGAAAAGTTATTTATTATTTTCGTTGTCGTATTAAAGCACAACTCAACAAATGTTCAAGAGATTACTCTGTCCTTCACCAATGGAGGCTATAAAATAGAAAGGATAATGAAAATTATAATGTAATGGAACCGAGCAATGGAGGCGCTAGAAGAAAAGTCATAATAAAGCATTTCATTGAGGATTAGAAGTCGTTATTAAGCATTTTATTCGTCGAATTAGCACGTTTCATTCAGAGTTGATAAGGAATTATCTGATTAAATGATGACACGAAAATCAGGCTTAATGTCGGTTGTCAAAATTGAAGTCGAAGTTCAACATTTGTTTTATGAACACTTCGATGGATTATTGAAAGTCGGTAACACTATTCGCCATAAAATAAATAAAATTTAAGTGTCTGTCTCTGATTTCAAAATAAATGCCTTTTCTTAAGCTGATGTGCCTTCATGTTCGGGCTAATCTCCAAAAAGACTAAACCAATTTTGGCACCACCAACTTTATTCTTCAATGCCCCCAAAGAAACAATTTGATCTTTGGGTACATTGGAATAAAGTTTATGTGAATTAAGAATAGCTTTTTTAATATAGTTCAAAAGAAAGTAAATGAGAGAATTTTTTGTAGATGTAGCAAAGGACCCGAAGTGAATCATGGCAGGCATAATTTGTTGTGCAAAGAGACAACCTAAAAGGCACAAATTTACGAGTGAAACGAGAGGGAGCGTTTAGAAATAATGATTGAAGGAAATGTGAAGAATTAACTTCACCACTTAAGATCTTATGAAGAAAAACAGCGGAGAGCATCGATCGTCTTGCAGACAAAGTTCGAAGATGAATTAGTTTTAATCGATCCACAGATGGCAGGAGATGTATATCAGAAGCTCGGTTGTGGTTTTTGAGAGCAAACAGCAGAAACTTTTTTGAACAGACTCGATGCGATCTTGATGAATTACATATGTGGGTTCCAAACACAAGGTACAAATTATAAGATCGGAGGAACCAGTGAGTATACAGAAGTTTAGTAAGTAGTATAACGGTCATAAAATTCTAATTGCAAGATGACCTCGACAAATCCTTAGCTTTATTTACCACAGAAACAATATGATTCTTGTAGCTCAATTTAGTATCATAAAAGGGCCTAAATTATGAAGATGATTTATAAATATTACAAACAGTAATAGAAATTTGCCAAGATGGCTGCCTTGTGGAACACAAGAAAAGACATCTATAGTTTTAGATAAACATTCTTTGAATGACTTTTTGAGATCTACGTACAAGGTAGGACTGTATCCAATTTACAAAAATAAGGTGGCATTTAATTTATATATAAGGTGGCTATGATACGCACAGTCAAAAGTGTATATGACATCGGTATGGCAACTAGACACAACCAATACATTCTCAGTCTTAAGTTTTATATGCGGTTTAAAAGTCAATCGGCGATCGAAATGCATTCCAAGATGAACAGCTCCGTCTCTAGTGAAGATTAACATTACAAATCGGAACAATGCTGGCATGTCTCATACAATTTCTGTCTCACTAATATAAGGTGGATACGACATAAGATATAAGACATGACACTCATGCATGACATGCCAGTAACAAAAAACATGGCAACACTCATCGAAAGGAATGAATCTTTTTGACAGTTGAAAATCAGATTTTATGAAATTTATAAATCACTAAAAGCGTAGATTATTTTTTTAGATTGTGATTCATTGTTTTATATGAAGTTCTCAATCACCCGGTTCAAAATCAGAGAGACATCAATTACATGACTGCCCATATTATTGCTCATATAGAGCAGACTAAAAATTTGGAGTTGTAGGATGGGCTGCAGAGACAGCCTCATGAAATCAAATAGAGCAAAATTCGTTGGAAAAAATTAACCTTTTATTGTTCTCATTGCTAATTTATAATTCAACAAATAGATGGTCACTCCTTATATGTAAGTATTGTAATTAATGAAATTAAAAAATACATATATTGTTTCATTACTAAATTGAATTACTATAGTACATGTAAAGAAAAGATATAATAATTACTAACAAACATGCTGTGTAGATTCTTTATTGGGGTTTTTTTTTTAACTAAATTACAATAATATAAATTTACTTAGTTCTAATAGAAGACAGGCAGCTGCAAAGTTATGCTAAGCTACCACAGTTCGCAAATAGCAGTTATATTTGCAAACTGCTATTTACCATTAACAGCAAGAAACATTTTTTAACTTAAAAAACTATCAATTAAAAAGAGAAAATTACTAAATAATACGAATGAGCAAGAAAAAATACTTTTTTCAATATAAATAACAGTAACAGTTATTACAAAATAGTATTGTATTGTATTCACTGTTATAAAAAATAGCAGTTCTACTGATCACTAACACCCATACGTATATCTGGTAAAGCCATGCACAAATGCATTCATTTCTTAAACCAAAGGTCGTGGATTTTAATCACTCCTAATGCGGCAATTTTGCGTATTGACATGCTCATTGAGATACTTTTCATCAATGAATAAAATCGAGTAATTTGTGAGCTAGTATTCATTGTGAAATTTGGTTGAAATTCATTTGATGTGAGTTGAAAATCATTTAGTCAGAAAGAAACAATTGAATAAAGCAAGGTAGGCAAGGGACCGACTAATTAGTCAATCGGTTTGAAAAACTTAGTACTTGGTTCATTCGTTCGAATGCCAGCTGCAAAAGTATGCAAGCGGTTTAAATCTGTTTAAATACACTCAAAAAACATAACCCTTCAGTCAGATCAGTCGGGTATAAACATTAATTATAAAGTATATATTTATACTTTACTGGTTATCAATCCACTTTTACACACCCGATAATTTAAATAAAAATGTCATAATAAATACTATTTCACTTATATCTACAAAAAGCTGCATGTAGGGTATACAAAAACAAAAACTAATAAAAACTATTTTAAAAAAAAAAAGCAAAAAGAGAAATTATCTTCTGCTTTTTATTAATAAGTTTCGCTCATAAATAAAATTTCCACTTAGCGCAGAGTTACAAATCTTCTTCTGCTTCTTTATTAGGTACTACTATAACCAATCCTTGGAGTGGAGCAGAGGATTGGCTTTTCAACTTCGTTGCATTGTAACTAACACACCACCTTGCCCTCATTATCACCACTGTTTCTGTGACAATGGTAAGGACTTTAATGTTTTTTTTTTTGTTTTTGCTTCAGACTGTGAATAATCTTCTATTTTTACTTTGAAAACTAACTTGAAATGTTTGCTGCTGTTCTTGCTACTTGTGGGTGGTTCATGTGTTCTACGGGTGTTCCTGCGGTAAACTTACAAATTTAAATTTAATGCTTTAAGATGTTTCCCTCCGTACCGTTTTACTCCTCCGTCACCAAAAAGACCAACTGAAACTACAACAACAATATCGAAAATTGGACCAAAAGTTGTAAATCGTATTTCGTCGTTTTGAATTTGGTTTCGAAGTGTTTGCTGTACTAGACGCACACACAGCCATTCATTCTCCCCTCGTTACAACACTTTAGGGACTTTTTCTTTATTCAGCTTCGAATCGCTCCTGCATTTTCTTGGATTTTCGTTTTCGCATTTAATTTTATTCGTGTTTAGTTTTTATTTACTACATGGAATTGAGATATTGGATACGAGGCATTGGCGTTAGCAGAGATTTTTTTTTACTACTGAGAGTAAGTTTATAGTTTTTGTTGGTGGAGCATGTCTCAGATCTGAGCTTTCTAAATAAGCTTGTTGAAACGAAAGGATTTTGCTTGTACTTTTCTAGTTATAAATGGTAAGATTTGTGCGTTCCGCGCTTTTGATTTAATGTTGCACGCAAGTGCTTATCGAAATCTCTAGTGGTATATGAAATCGCGCTTTAATTGAAGCGAGGATCTATGAAACAAGGAGGACTGCATGAAATGGGTTTCATGGAAATACGTTTTATATTGAAGCTTATCCCTTTATTATTGCGTAACTTTTGCGAGAGTTCAATTGTGTCATTATGTTCTGTTACAGAACTGATGATTGCAGAGACCCAAAAAGGACGTTTCAGAGATCTCATTAAGTATATAAATTCTTTAGCAACTCAATAAGACGGGTCGATGCAGCCACGTCCCTTGCCACCCTTATAAGTCAGTCTGTAAGTACAATAAAATTTTACAATTTGTTGAGCTGCGCACTTAAAACACGGAATGAAATATTTATAACTGTGTAGTCTTCTGCAACTTGAGGAAAAAATCGATATACGTATATCGACATTCCAAAAAAACAAAAATAGATTTTTATCGGTTTATTGATTTCTTAGTACAAAAAAAAAAAATAAAAATAAAATTAAGTTTTACATTTTGCACTTGCCCGTTTTGCTCGGTATCCGCTGGTGTTTCCATTGAAATTTATTCATATATGTATATTTTTAAATTCGCCATTTTGACAGTTATATGGTATAGAGGATTATGTAATGCTTACAAAGACATAGAAAGAAATTTTTAATCGTGTCAAACCAGGGCGCCTGGAATGTTAGGCTGGACGATGGACATTTGAGCTATCGATACCTCATAGATACTCCTCGCTACTTGGATAAGACAGCTTGTACACTCTCTTTACAATTGTTCATTACTCGAAAGCGGAATGATAAAATAACGGTATTTTGCACGTTATCTATGTGAAACTATTCTTCTCACTCTGTGACAAATTGCAAGTTCTGGAAAATATCCGTTATGTGTTTTTCCACTTTGTGTTAGCATTCGTTGAAATTTTGACCAATTTTTTGTATCATTTGAGTAGAATATGCATTTGCTTTTTGTCTCATATTTTTCGTTGATCGAACTTTTTTTTTTTGTCAATTTCGACTATTTAATTAAAAAAAAAACCTAAAAAAAAGCTTACTAGAACGCTGGGCTATCTGTTGCCAAAATAACTAATGGCCGGATGACACACGAATACAATCAGCAAATTGTTTTCCCCTTCATTGCTGTTAGAGCAAATCAGAATATAGACAAACCAAAAATTCTACAGGTGCTTTAGGTTGAAATATAGTTTCATCAAAAAGTGAAACGAAAACCAACAGGAAAATAAACAGCAAAAATACCATATTAAAATGAAAATCTATTCGAAAGATGAGACAACTCTAGACTCAAAAATGACAAAGTAACAAAAGTTCGGCAAAAATATTGTATTTATCTATATTTTATGGTGTTTTGTATTATTTCTTCATTCGGTCACTCTTTACATAAAATATGTACTAGTGTACAATAAAACTAGAAAAAGGAACGAAAATGAATAATGCAAAGACAATTGCTTTGGCATAGCATGCGCAAATGGTGAATATACTCAATGCATGCATTTTTACAATGCTTTCCTTTATTGATTCTGTATATTTTAATAAAAACATAAACAAAAGTCAAGTGTGAACTACACGAGTCGATGTAAAAACTGTTGCTGTATGTATATAGCTATACCGTTCGCAAGGTCTCTGTGGCGTTTAAAATCCCAGAGCATTGAAGTGGAAAACAATTTGCTGATTGTTATTTGTGTGCCATAAGGCTATAAGAAAATTGAGAAGAGCTGACACGCTATATCTATATATTTATGTTATAAGTCTAAAAATGGCAAAAAAGGCCGTGAAAGGCCGCACACACAGTGTGCTTACTAATGCGAAAAGATGATTTATATTAAAAAAATCGTCAAATTCTCACTACTCTTTGGCAAAAATCAAGGAAAAATGTGGTGTTAAGACAAGTCTCGCAACTATGCTGTGTTATTTCGAATGTTAAGCATATAATAAGACTAAAAACAAAGAAGATGCCACCATTTACATGATAAACATGACAAGTATACATGGTATATAGAGTGCCAAGTATACATGGTATATAGAGAGCTACTCACCGGATTTAAATATCATAGAACATTTTTGGGCATAGTTGACGCGGTATGGAACTCGTTGCTGCAATAAATCGATTGTTTCATGCACGGTGTGGCAGGTGGAAACTTCCTGCTGAAACCACATGTCGTTCAGATCCACACCATCCAGTGTAGGCCAGAAGAACCCAATTACAGTCTCTGCATTTCCGGTTGCATTTATTAAAATAGATCATTACAAATATCGATATTTTCGAAAATATCGATAAAATCGCACAGGGCTAGTTGTTTGGTTCTACCAAAGTTAACATTGCTCTTGTTATACCAGTGGCGGATCCAGAATGTTCTCTTGGGTGGAAACTCTAGTACTATTTGGAAGGGGAGGAAGGGTGGTGGTGTGTCCACTACTAAAAAAAACCTATTATTTTATGAAAATTAAGCGAAAAAAGGTTTTTGTACTGAACTAAAATGCTGTTGAGGGAAATTGGGAAATGTTCCCCTCCCCCTTGAATGTGCTAATGTGTTATACAACGCCCTGGGATTGCCACTAATAATAATTGAAGCAATAGAGCCAAACATTGAAGCTCAAACGGTCTCAATATGACAAAAGAAATGACAAAGTGATTTTCCCAGCTCACCCACATGACGTTGCTCCTTCCGACTGCCACCTGTTACAGTCGATGATTCATGGCCTGGCCAAGTAGCACATCACTTCTTACGAAGAAACCATATATTTGGACACTTATTATGTCTCCAATGATTTCTTTAATTCATTGCAAAAACGTCGATAAAGTTATAATACTATACACAGTATCTGTGAAGAGTATAAACAAGTAATCAGAAAGCACAAATATCAATAGTACTATGTACTACCAGTGCTACTATGTGCACTTAACGACAAATCTTATCGCTTTTCTTTTCAAAACTAAAATAATTGCATACTGATTGCAATTTTGATAATGTCAGAGATGCGCATGGATAATGAGAATGCATCAGCAGTGCTGGCGCTGGAGGTAAGATCGGCGGCATTAGATTCGATTCAATTCAGTTGGAATTAATTTCATTCACGCCGAACGTGTCAATGCAGCGCTCTGTGATCTATTTAATACAAACGATCAGTGCTCTCGTTTGTGTTACTCGTATTATCTCTGTACCAGCACCCAGTTTTGGAGTGAACGCTAATTATGCACAATTGCAGTTGCTCCATGACAATGGCAACCGCAGTGTGCCACCGTGCGTGGATTTCTATGAGTACGCCTGCGGCAATTGGCGTTGGCGCCAACCAAGGAAGTCCGATTTTAAGACGGCTCTGGATAAGCTGGATGATGCACTCAATCAGCAGTATGTAAGCATGCTGGAGAGGGAATTATCGAAGCAAGTGAAGGAAGACTCGAAATCACGTATGAAATCTCTTCTGCAAAACTTCTACGCTGCATGTCGTGCCGTTGAAAATTTTAACGCGAAACCATACCTAAACTGGCTGAGTGCTGAGGAACCCAGTTTACGTTGGCCAACCATCCTGCCCGAAAATGATACTGATAATGAAATCAACTACGATTGGCTGCAGCTGCTGGGACAGCTGCGACGGTACGGCTTTAATGGTGTGTTGCTAGAGGAGTGCCCACATCAGCAAGAGGCTGACACAGGCGTCTGGTACCACGATGTAGATCAACCATTTCACAATGAATTCGAGCCGTTGCAAAAGTCACAGTTTCAGCGCATTATGGAACTCCTCGAGGTAAACGTGACGCAGAAGGTGAGAGCCACGCAGTTATGGAGACAAGTTCGGCGATTGGAGCTGCAGTTACAGCAGATACTCGTCATGGAGCACGAAAACAAGTTGGAAGACGATACCACACGAGTGCTGCCACTCGCAAAGCTGAAACGCTTGCCATGGTTGTCGCGTTATCTGGGCATCGTAATGGAGCGGAGTGCACCACTCAACGTCATGACTAAGATTAGTGTGACTCACGTTAACTACCTAGCAGCAATGCATACGTTGCTAGATCAGGAATACAAGGCAGAATTCGTCTGCCGCTATCTGATGCTGCGCTTTGTGCACTTTTTGGACACCAATTCGCCGTCATCATTCGATGGTCTTGAGTGTAGCCACTCTGCGCGTAATTTACTGCCGTTTGCCATGACCTGGCTGCACGCCGAAGTGTCACAGTTTCAGATTCTCGCTGACGAGATGCAGCGCATATTTGACGCACTTAAAAGCAGTTTTAATCGCACTCTGAATGCCAACATTAATGGCTTCGACGATCGGGTGCTGCGCTATCTTCAAAAGAAGCTGACACATATGCAGCTAAAGGTGAACAATTTGCCGCGGCCGCAGACACAACTTCGCCTTGAACAGTTCTATGCTGGGCTTCGAATCGTTGATAATGATTTCTATGCGAATCAGCTGCGTTGTTTCCAGCACACAATGCGCGCCAAACATGCCTATATAGACGCTCCACCTCCATTTCATGTCAATGCCTATATGAACATCGATGAGTGGAACGATTTCTCCGCCACTTCAACGCCGTACTTTCAGCACCGCTTGAATCTCATTATTCTACCTTTATCGCTGCTCAGTCCACCGTTCTATCAGCCGCAGCTGCACAACATCTTCAAGTACAGCAGTATTGGTTTTCTACTGGCGCATGAGATTCTTCACGGTTTCGATGAATCGGGCATCGAATTCAATTGGCGAGGTGATTGGAACATACGTCTGGCACATCGCATGCGCTTGAATGCGCGTTTCCAAAGGCAACTTTCCTGCCTTCATAGTGCGCTTTATGATGTTGATGAGAAAATTGCTGACCTCAGCGGGTTACAGCTCGCATACGAAACATATTTCGGGACAAGTGGATCACTATCGGAAGACTTCTTAACTCTAACTACCAATCAGTTGAGCAACGACAGCAATAATAGTGATGTAGCCACAGAGCAGGTGCTCTTTTTAAGAATTTTGCGCAGTTCTTCTGCTATACGAATGACGAGGACGTGAACTGGGATGGGCACGGAAGTAATCGCAATCGCGTATTAGACGCCACTGCGCATTTTGCTCAGTTTGCGAATGTGTTTAAATGTTCTTCGGATGCGGCACCCTTATCAGCAGAGCAGCGTCGACAGCAACTTAGCGCATACAGTCGAGATGCATTCAAGTCATGCAATCTCTGGTCCTGAAACAATCATCTCGCACAATAACTTTAAATACGAGCATACCTGCATAATACGAGTGAACAAATACATACTTTGTATCGATATATAAAACCAAAAGGCATTAATATTTTGTTCTAAAAAACCTGCCCTGAAGGGCCGAGGCTATTTTAAGTTTGTGCAAATGTATAACACGCATAAGGAGGCGAGGCAGACCCAATAATGTATGTATATTCTTGATCGGCATTGAAAGCATTGTCGATGTAGGCATATCCATGTACATGTCCCTCTATTTGTACAAAAATCTCTCAGATACTGTTAGAGCTAGAGAAACCAGACTGGGATATTACTGTGGACGTACACATGTCTCTAAATTCTGCCAAAAATTTGTTTTTATTTAATAAGGACCAAGAAAAAACGTTAAGTTCGATTGAACCGGAGCTCTAATACCATTAACATGAAATTTTAAATCGTGAACGATATTTTAAGTGATGATTGTATATGAGTGAAGTGATACACAATTGAGTTTATGTTCCGTGTTTTTGATACCACCAATAAGCAGTTTATATCTTCGCCTTGCTCATCACTAATACTAGTGCAGCGTACGTTTTATAGATGGATCGACAAAAGAATGCATCTGCGCTGGTTTGGCACACTGGCTTTATTCAACTTCGGCTCCAGCTTTTGCCAATATTGCCAGTCGTTATATGTGATATACTCGTCTCATCCAGCACCAGACAATCATATATTTTGTAAAATGATTTTGGTGGACATTTTGAAGAAGTCTAGTTAGCTGTGTTAGTTCAATATAGACATAACCATAGCCAGAACTCGCCACTTTATTGGTTTGACTGCTGACGCCTTTACGATTAATTCGGATTTAACCACAATGTTAGCGGATGTGGTCATGGCATTTCTAGAACTTTTTCCTTAAGTTCCTCACATGCGCCTCCATAACTATCACAATAATCATCCAATGGTTGCACAACACGAACAGAATTCGATGACATCTTCACATCTCAAAACCACCATCCAAATAGATTATCTTTATTGTTGTGGCTAGTTGTATTTGTTCTGGAGTGTCTACATATTGCTGCTAACCATCGAAGAATGGGCACTCGTCTGCAAACAAGATGTATCATAGCCTGCATGATGTAAGTCTCAGGTGGTCGGGAGGAGTCACAAATAAGCAATTAAACTTTTGCACCGTTCGGTGCTGCCGCCGCACCTTCACCTGATGAAACCAGAGTCAGTGCATCGTTTAGCGTTACTTAGCTTACCTTGGTGCCTGCGTCTCAAACTAGTCGCGGTTTGTTTTTGTTTCGGTTTGTGGCTGTGAAGACAGGAAGAAGTGTGTTTATGCATTTCAACTAACAAAAAATGCAATATGTAAGAGCTATAGTCGAGGTGCTCAGCTAATACTTCTTACCACTGTGGTAAAATTGTTGCGCGTTATGAAATTTTAAGATAAACTGTTATCAGCACCTAGAGAATCTGCGATATTGTGGTGGTGGTGGTGATCAGGAATGCGTGTACTTTATGGGGTCTCTGTTTATGCCTCATTTTACATATATTTTGACAGTTCAACCAACCCAAATAAAAGATTTTTCTGGTTTATTGCCCTGCAAATATAAGGAAGTACGCCATATTGTGCGTGTTACAATATACGACAAGAGGACTCCAAACATTTTCCTAATTAACACAGTTCTACCAGCACGGCCATATGATAAATTAGAAAAGTGTAACTCGTTATGTTCATTTGCAGAGAAACGCACGTTCTTCAAAATTTCTATTCTTTGTTCGCTCGATTTGAATTTAGCTACATGATTTGGGTGCGGAGTTGATAGCCTACTTTATTATTTACATATTTTAGGGATAATCAAAATTATACATATATATATATATATTTGCACAAACTTAACAACCTAAACGTGGCACAGTGGGCGAAAAGGCTACTCTAGCGGCGTTTAATTAATAGCTCATAGGGAAAATTTGTTTTTGTTCTTGTAATATTTTTTTTAGTTGCAAATAGTAGATTAAGCTACAATGTAAAACAAAAAAAAAAAATGTTTTTTTTTTTAAATATACACACACATTTTTTTTTTGTGAAAGTTGCAACTTTTTTCATATTTTAGACATTGTTTATTTCATTCAGGAATGCATGATAAAACTTTTAGATTTAATTTTTCACATTCTTTTGGGCTAAAAATATATTAAACTTTAATATTAAAAACAATTTTTTTTTTAAACATATATTTATTTACTTTTTTTTTATTATTTTTGAAATAGCTATTTTTGGTCTTTTTCAGTCTTCTTATATTTCAATTATTTTTATAACAAGAATTTAATTATAACAAAAAAAAAAAAAAAATAACAATGGTAACATAAAAGTTATAACAATATATTAAATAGTTTCGTATTCAAAAATTAGCAACCATTTTTTTAAGCAGCACTAATACAAGATTTTTACTCTGATTCGGAACTACTTTCATCTAAAGTGCAAGGTAAACAATGTTCTGACAAAAGTTGTAAAATATCATTATCGAAATACTTCTTTTTTGAGTTGCCTTGTGGTTTGAGTAAATTTGATATCAAAGCAACTGATGAACACAAAAGCGAATGCATTAAGTCCTCTATTGTATTTAATCGGGATGTCTTTCGCGTATGGTGCTCACGGAAATTGCTGGAATCTTTGTTCCGTGCTTCTAACGCTTCTTCCGACCTTTTTCCTATTGCAAGTGGTGACACTTTATATCGGCTCCATGTATTAAGATTTTATGTATGGAACACGGCATATAAAACCAAGGATACTGTAAGATAAAATATATAGCAGTGAGACTCTGATCACTATGTTCAGCAAAATTAAATTTAACTATAGAAGAATGCGCTTCTACGATGCGCACAACAATATGATCGTTCTACCATATGCTGTAAAGGCACTTGAGCCGAATAGTTCGTAAATTGGACTCCATTTGGGTAACATTTTTTTTTTTTTTTTTTTTTGCAATACGCAAAGTGTCGTACGTTATAGATATGTTGGCATTGCGACTTTTTGCACCAGCTTGCATCAACTTGTATGAGTGCTTGGTATAATTACCATCTAAAAATAAGGCCAGAGCATCGTCTGGTGTATATGGAATCGGAAGACTTGTATTTTTTTTTTTTTTGCAATTTCTTCGTCATTAGCCATAGAAACAAGTTCCGACGCTCATTTCGTTTTCCAGCTTTGTATAAACTGCAAGTTCTTGCTACTTCGAGCTCACTGTGAGGTAAATTTCGTCGAACAGCTTATCGGGTCTTCCACGATTAGTCAGTGAATTAACTAATAAAAGTTGTCCGTCTAACCACTCTTTGTTATTTTATTAAAATTTGTGGCTGATTCTATGGTTGAATTGCCATTTCTCAGCCAATTTTGCAACAAAATTTCAAATTTTGTTGGCTATTAGAAGGACCTGATTAGCATCATACATGTTGATATTAAGCTTATTATTAGGTATGTAACTTTCAACAGCTGAAAATTTTTAGTAGGCACGGGCTCTTGGCGCCATATTAAATAAAGTTCTCGTCTGAGCACCGACATTGTTCCTAAAAAATGCAATATTATGTAAAGTTGCAGGTGGTAGCAGATGATTTTGGACATTTTACAATCCCAAGACAACATAGTAGTGAAAAATAAATATTCTACCGCGAATACCCACGAATATCAGAAGTTCCGGTCCACGAAAGTCTTACATTGGCTTTTTTCAAGCAGTTAGTGGTATAGTCAAGTTTAACTACATTTTTTTTCTATAACTCTGAAGCACAGGTCACAAAAAACATTTTTTTAGTTAATAAATGCCTCTAACTATAAATAAAACCATTTTTCTTCCACTTAATTAAGATAAAGCCAACTTTAGAACAAATTTGGCAATGCAAAGAAAACACTTGGTAAAGCTTAGTCATGCACCGGCTAAAACATATATTGTGTTTGACAGCTCACAACTGTTCAACTAGACAATGTCAATCAAAATAGAACCTATATATAAGGTCAGTGGGATATTAGCAATCGATAGAGACACAATTTTTTATTGAATTAAATGGAGCTAGATCGACCATTTCGCCCACTGTACGTGGGTGCTAAATTTTTATGTGAAGAATCCAACTATTAGAATCATCAATGTCGAATTTTAAGTTGACAAAATACAAATAGAAAAGTTTTTCATAAAAAAGTAAAAACTTTGAGGTTGGTTTTTATGGGGTATAGATATACCAAACAGAGGGAGATCACACCCATTGATATATACATATATGAAGCGTCTGCCCATGAGTTTGACTATCTCGGCTAACAGGATCTGGACGCATGGAATTGCTGAATCACAACACATTGCTTCTCTCATTTAATGTCTGTGAGAGAAATTAGAGCAGATGAGATAGTTAATTTGATTTTGCTCTCAAGTTTTTTTCCCCTTATAGATCGATTTAAGAATATTTTACTTATTTCAAGTCAAACAGGATTTATTTTACATTCTAAGACTTTTGTAGTTGACTTGTGTACAGATTTGTTCTTAGAATTACATTTTTATATTTATTTCAAGAACTTTATATTTATTCTAAGTATTTCCGCGCTTGATTTATAAATCGATCCCGTTTTATTTTGTACTTGATTCAAGGAATTTGAGTACGAATCGTAGTTTGAATTTTTAAGTACGCTTTCAGATAAAAACAATAAAATTGAAACCTATATTTGGAATGGCTTTTTATTTATAATAAGTATTTCAGCTTGATACCTTAAACATTGATGCCCAAGAAATGCGCAACAACAACTAAACTGACAAGCTAGATACACTGGCCTCGTTAAGCTGATCAAGATTATACGAGTATATATTTTATAGGGTCTACCTTGTTTTAATGCGTTACAAAATATATGGCAAACTGATAATACCATTTAATACTATATGTGAATGGTATAAATGTTGAAGGCAATTAAATACGTGGTAAAAACTTTTGAAGTAATCTCTCGGACAGACAAAGCGTCAGATGGACGTACATTGTTAGATTCACTCGTCTCCTCGAGCTGATCACGTGAAGACAAGTGAATGAGGTCTCTGATATCTCCTTTGATATATCAACCAACCCAATATACGCTACTTATAAACATTTTTGTATAGGGTTTACAAATTTAAAAGCAGTTTTGATTAAATTCTTCTATACTCGTACTTAGCATGTTACATATTTTTTTGTCTACGAGTAGTCACATCAATCATAGACATCTTTTTTGTTGGTACCGAGACTCAATTTGGGAGAAGTTTTGGTGGAAATTACTAAAAATTCCATTACCAAGATTTTCTGAAGAGCAACCATAAAAGAGTTCGGATAATTTATGAACTGCAACCTACAGCTTCATGATTCTTTTCATCATAAAGGGTGTTTTTTTTAAAATTCATTGGGCGCTTGAGCTGTTGTAAATTGATGCACTTTTTCAACGCAAAAATTTGTTCAGTGACTAGGCTCACTTCTGCCTCACTGGCTTTGTCAAAAAATTTCCCCCATTTGAAGCGACGAAAAATCTAATGGTGATCTTTCAGCTACCTACACGCACTGCAAAATAGATGGTTAGATGCGCTTTATGGGTTGGAGGCATCATCGGGCCACAGTTCTTTAATAGACACCTTCAATGGCGCCCGATATCGAGCAATGCCGAACGATTTGTTGGTTCTAAAATACGAGAACATTTTCTGGAAGGCTTTTGGTTTCAAGAGGATGGTGCCACATGCCATACTTCTGGTGCAAGGAGTGACTGATTCAGGGAAAAGTTTGACGACAATATAATCTCAAAAAAACGGACCCATTGCCTGGCCTGCCAGATAGTATGATATGATACTGCTAGACTACTTTATGTGGGGCTACTTGAATTCGTTCGTATATGCAGATAAGCTCGCATCGCTTTATTCGTGTGATACGGCCTCAAATGATTGAAAAAGTGGACTTCCAGGATGCAGTTGGTCAAACGTTTCCGCGACGAACACATGTCAAATATCATTTTGCATTATTAATGACATAAAATTATCTACTGAACAAAAAAAGAAAAAAAATTTTGACTCATTCCATTTATTTGTGTGTGTTCTATTTCGATTTAAAGTTCTTTGCCTCTTTAAAAAACACACTGTTGTTATCAGTTCGTGAACAATATAAGTAATTCATTATATGTGTTCAGTGTTAGAGGCCATTCAAGTATTATGGAAGGACCAAAACCCACCTCCCCCAGGTAACATATTGTCACAAATCTGCCTACCTCTCTAACTTTTATGTAATTTACGAACATGATGCAGCATAGATTTGTATGATGTCCGATAATATTTTACAAATCCCGTCGAAAATAATTTTGGTTCGATGTTGCAAATTTTTAGCATCATACGATTTCAAATAAATTTTTATTTTTTAATTAATCACTATTAGAATGATCCTCCATCCCCCATTGTAACACTACGTAACAAATCTAGAAAAAAGCCCTCTTCGTGTTACGTAATACTTGAACGACTTCTTATTGTATATAGGCTATCTGAAAAATTATATTATACGAGCCCGTATATGTATTTCTCTGGTTCGGTTTTACCAATATTTAAATTATTTCAAAATCATACTGCCGGCAGATTTATATCGTAAATGACCGAAAGAAAATGATACTGGTGAAGGTAAATATCGATTGAAATTGAATTTTGAATACGTGTTATCCCGAAAGATGAGCACATTGCCGCCAACCGACCCATGTTATACGCATGAATATTTCAGGTGTACGATTTGTTTGCAAAACTAAATGCTAAATGCGAATTAACGGTGCAAAACGAAACGACGTCGATATACTCGAACTTTTACTGAAATTACCCACAAAATATGCAAAAATGAAAACAAATATTTAAAGGGAGATTCTGTGGACTGGCAGACATTCATTTCGCTAAAGCAACGTAGACCACAACAGACGGCTTGGAATGCTCAGTGTAAAAACATCAGAGGGAAGTAATTGGTGAACGAAGCGGGAGAACTGCAAAGAGGCTTCGTGGGCAGCGGAGCGTATGAGTGACGCCGACACGTACGTTCAGTATTCATCATACGCCGTGAGCTTCGAATACTGAAACAGCAGAGGATGGATACGGCACGGAGCGGAGCTCTTCTCTGGCCTTGCACAAGCAATTGGCTGAAAATCGAAAATTCTCATTTGGCTCTATAGAGTCAGTCATCATCACCGTCGTCGATGTTCCTACATGCGCTCGAAGTCGACTTCCTTTTGGCGAAAGGAAACGGAAATGTAAACGAATGAAACGAGTACGCGAACAGCGAGCGATGGGTGCTTGAATGAACGAAAACATTGATGTGGTCATGCATGAAGAAATTAAGATGCCAAACGGAATGTTTGTGTTACTTCTCTACTATTGAGTGTGTACTCGTATTGGCCCGTTTTTCTCTCTGTCTGTCTGTCTGTCTGTCTGTCTGTCTGTCTGTCTGTTTCTCTACACATTTCCGCCGGAAGCGCTGCGAGTATTGTGTGTCTGTATGCAGCGTGGTGAAAGTAAAAACCAATTAAGTGGCTTTCAACCGAATGAATTTTTGAACTGAAGTACTACGAGATACCACCAAGTGCTACGGCTAAATTTTACAAAACTGAGTTGAGTGAACAGTTTTCAGAAAATCAAGTAATGATATTACTAACAGTGAATGCGTATGCAAATTGAAAAACCATAACAATTTTTATAGTTGTTGAATCTTATATAAGATTTAGATCGAAAACATAAAAACTCTACTACTTACTTTATATGAATTACGCATCTATCTATGTGACAATTTTATATTTATTTGATAGTGCTGGAAGAGCAGTGCCATATGTAAATATAATTGGCGAATGGTCTGAACTTAGGTCAAAATCCAAAAGATCCGGTATTTTGCGGGGGTCTGATGGGCAATACGTTGGTTTTCCCGTAGACAGTGTTGTAAAATTACTGGTATTTATGCATTTATATAGCTCCTTTCCTTTGGGATTTGCTAACCTTGATCCCCACCAAGGGTGTTTGGCATTATAATCTCCACCAACAATAAATTTACAACCAAGTTTTTTGAAAAAGTTACAGTAATCTTGTTCTTTAAAACAAAATCGTGGTGGAAAATACGTTGCACAAACTGTAATATCGAATGACATGCATTCAACATTAATGCAAGCAGCCCGTATAGCATTTTCTTTAACTATTTCCATGATATTATATTTAAGCCCTCTTTTAATTAATATTGCAGAGCCGCTATGAGCTCTATTATCTGGATGACTTGCAACTATTAGATCATATCCATGAATTTTAAAGTGTGTCCTGATGGTAAAATGAGTTTCTGATACCAAGAGGATATCAATGTGCTTAGATTTACGGAAAAGTTGTACTTCTTATGTGTGGTTGTTGATCAACATGGCACTATTTTTTTCTTATTGATTTTGGCATTTGATTAGAAAAAAATTTAGAAATTCATATCTCAAAATCCTATCCTTAGAAAGTCAACATTTGTAAGAAAACAATAGTGCCGTGTCGGTTACAAATATTTTCGTTGTATAATGTTGTCAGTCGATTATTCATTAATGTTTTCTGTAATATTGCCTTACTGCCCCACTGATGGCAATGGGGATGTCTTAATTGATCAATCCTAGGAGCAAAAATGTAGGATATTTAATTCAGGCTCAAGTAGATTTGTATGTAGCGGGTGTAATCATTAAAATTTGCCAATAGAACATTTAAGAAGCTGATTACTAGTTGCATAGCGGTGGACTGGGGAACATATTTTAATTATGGATACTGCAGAATCTAATAATCACGAATACTCAATATAATGAAATGTTATAACGTTTCATATTGAAATCGTTAGGATAATATAGTTTATATTTACTTTTATAATGATAGACACCCAGAATTAGCCTTGTTAGTAATAGTTTCTATTTGCGAGAAAGGAAAAATTGCTATTTGTTTGATGTGCAAAAAAAAACAAAAAAAAAAAAAAAATTGTGAAGAGAAATTCAAATATTAAGCGTCTCTATAAACTTGCACATCACTTGGACATTTCTGAGTTTGCCTCAAAATTGAAATCGGATTTGGAATATAAATAACGACATTACACTAAGACTTGTAGTATGGCGAAGAAAAGAGTTTTAACAGCGATGTACTTCAATAACATTTCAAGACGATATAAAGTTGTAGAAATTGTACAAGCTCACAAGTCTCGGTGGAAAGATCATTTAACGCGCTTCCTATAAGTTTTACAAAACTACGAAGAACAGAAAACATTCTACTGATAAGATTGAACTCAGATATTGTAGAACAAATATAATTTGAATAATTAAAAGGATTTAGTAAAGTCAACCTTCTACATTATTATGATGTGTACGATAGTTGTGAATGCTCATATAGCATAGTGTTGAAAATTCTACTACAATACTTTTGGATTACTTCGTACATTTTTCTGATACGCAGTTGGTCAATTTTTTTTTACATAAAGACAAATTTTCAAACATTTAATTATGGATTAAAGGATTTGTAATTGCGACATATTTATGGTGATATATGTTTTAAAAATATTATCCTCGGTAGAGAGTTTTGTTTTACTGATCTACTATTCTTACGGAACCTAAACTTATTTATAATCATATTTGTCCAATAGTGAATAAAACAAAAGGTGTTCTTGGGTTTGTTCAGTATTTGTCTATGGAATTTAATGACCCTTATACCACTAAACTCCTCTATGCTTCACTTGTTCGTGCGATTTTTGAATTTGACTGCTGTGTTTGGAATCCTTACAATGCTATTCAGGAGGATCGTATTGAGTTAGTTTAAAAACAGTTTCTTCTTTTTGATCTTAGGTGTCTTAACTGGGATCCTAAAACAAATCGTCCACCCTATCATGACAGGTTAAAATTAATTGATCTTCAAACCCTCTGATCACGTCGATCTATGCACTCTGTTGCTTTTCTTCATAAAACTATTGTTTGTGAGATTGGTTCTCCCTAGTTACTTCAGTCCATATTACAAAATGTCCCCATTCGGCCGACTCGTCACTTCGCGACATTAAAGTTGCCCTTTTGTACGACAAATTAAGCTCTCAATAACTCACTCCGATCTCTGTGTTCTATCTACAATAAATTTTGCCTTTATATCTCTTTTAATACGTCCTTGAACTATGTAAAAAAGTCTGTAAATTTGTAAATTTCATTTGAGTAAATTGAGTAGGGGCGGCCAAACAAAATGTCATCCAACGGGTCAGAGTGGCCGGAACTTCCTTCTTTTAGTTATACCATTCACACATAGTGTGTAATGGTATTATTATAAGTTTGTCTGAAAGTTTGTAACGCATTTTAGTGGACAATCGCATGCCCCGCCCACTTCTCAGGTGGTCCCATTTAAATCCAAAGCTCACTTTTATGAATTTGTATGAAAAACGTCAACATCAACTTGAAATTTGATATGGTGGCAGCTTATAGATGGTCGCTTCACACACATCTACTAGTGGGTAGATTTTTTGGTTACCCGTATTTAAACCCATCCCCCTCCCCCCGTGTGGATGATAGTAGAGCTTCAATTCGGTTAGGTTCAAAACGTGTGTTTTCTTGTTTTAAGTTACTTTAGTTAATGTATAAACTTTAAACCATCGTTTAAGCGACTATTTTATATACATATGTAATTTATGCAATTTTCAAGAATAAATATTATTCAAATTGGCCTCATTGCTTTTAGAAACTTTATGGTATGCTGGCGGTTTTAATTTTTATTTAATAATTTCACTCATGTGGAAATTATACATAGAGAACAAATATGCAGCACACGAATGAAAAAAATAAATTTTGCTTGTGTGCCAGTGTAGAAAAACACAAACACACACGTGAAAATAGTGTTTTTTTACATGCGCGTTTTGTCAGTGAATGTTTCGCACGGTGTGGGTGCAATTTGTTTTTAAATTATTTTTTTTTTTGGTCAGCTGATGCTCAGTATGAAAGCTAATTTGGTTCGTTTACTTTTAGACCGATACTATGCAAAATAGTTTATTTGGTATGTAATGAATGTCACAAAAAGTCCCATATAAGCCAATATTTTTTGATTATGTCAATGTTGACTGTTTAGAATGAAGAGATGTGTATCTGTATATGCAAGATGGGCATTGCCAATGTTACTGGTACCAAAAGTATAGAGCTGGATTGGAAACTCTTAACTTCATTGGGAGTCAAACATAATAGTAGTATTAGAGCCAGCGAAAGAACCTTGTCTGCTCGGGCTGTTATTTTTAATAAATACAGTATTTGGGCTTAATATATAATAATATGTTTAATCCAAAAACGTTGTTGAACACAACAACGTTTAGAACGCTTTGAGCCTTTTAGGGTTGCCATACTTTGAATGAATTCCGATTTTATCTTTAAGCTAGAAGAGTTAACTTACTTTTCAAATGCTTTTAAAGAAGGGCACATACCTACACATTCGCATGCTTGGCTTTAGAGTGTACAACTATCTTAAATCTTTAAACAAGTATTAGTTTGCATTTCGTTGAGTTTTTAAGCAAATAAACGGCACGGTCTATGAATGAAACGGCAAAAAAACAAAAAATAAAAACAGTATTTTAAAAGTTGAACAAGGCAGATGCATTTATTTTTAATTATTCAAAGAGCAGTGCATTCAAATTACTGAAAAATATAAAAGAATGTGCCACTTGGCGGCCTTTAAAATTTCAGTTTTAATAATCTAAAATTTTTGCAGTTCGCTCTTTTGTGTGTTTGTGTACCTATTTGTAGATGTATCTGTACTTTATGTGAATATACCTAAGTATGATAAAAATGTGCGAGCTGGTGCAGTCTATCATATTCTGGCACAATATACCCACACACTCACTTACACACATATATGTGTATATGCTTGCCACTTTGACATGCCGCGCCAGTTACCTCAAGCTGTCAATTTTAGTTTCAAGTATACTCGTATCGTCTAATTTTTCCTTTTTTTTTTTCTTTACACTGTGTGAAATACATGAACAGTATCAACATTGTGTCACAGAGTTTCAACCTCATTAATAGAAACATTTCCGTTTGAATTTGTATTTGGATAAAATGAGTTGATGTGTTCCTGTTCAACCATTCGCTACATTCAGAACAAAATTAGCACCTTAGTTGTGACCGCACGCCCAGCTGACATTGAAATAAATCACTCCAAAACTTATAGCATTCACAGTGCCAGTGGTGTTCCAAAGGTTTACAGCGTAAACTCTTTGTATATCTTGGCAGTGTAATAACATGCCAAAATGAAGATGACGGGGACATTATGGTTTGTTAAGTGGTGTTTTAAATAGGGGCTACCCCAAAAAGTAGGTGGTATATGCCCACTAGTAGATCTGTATGAAGCGACCATCTATAAGGTGAAACCAAATCGAATTTTAAGTTGATATTGACGTTTTCCATACAAATGCATAAACGTGGGCTATGAGTTTATATGGGACTAACTCAAAAAGTGGATGGGACGCGCCCATTTGTATATGTATATGAAGCGGTTGTCCACTAAAATTAGTCTGTGTACGTTAAGCGGCTTACCATAAAATGGCACCACATTGCATTGCTCCTAATATTGACTTTAATAAAGAAATTTTTCATACAAAAGGTCAAAAGTGGGAGTAGGGTTGTATGGGAGCTACCTCAAATCGTGGGCTGGTCCCACCAATTAATGTATGTGTCGAGCATCCGTCTACTAGAAGTTACCATATCAATTATTAAGTTGATATTAACTACAATAAAAAAGTGGTGGGTTTCTGTGGGTGCTACCCCAAAAAGTGGGCGTGGCGGGTCAATCTTGATACTCTATTAAACTGCAACAGAAAGAAGGATACAGATGGATACATACAGACGGACAGACAGACAGACGAACAGAGCTAGATCGACTCGTCGAGCTGATCAAGAAAATATATACTTTATGGGGTCTACGATCTCTCTTTTAATGCGTTACAAACTCTCAGACAAACTGATAATATGGTAATATGTGTGAATGGTATAAAAAACACGTAAAAAATCGAAACACTCTTCGATAGCAAAGGAATTGTCCACAGGAAATTTGTTCCAACTGTTCAAACAATTACTGACACTCGTTGTATTAAAATTTTTAAGCTCCTGATGGTCTAAATCCGTCTTATTCGACCCGAAAATCCAGAAATCTTGTTACTGTTGCACGATAATGCACCGAGTCACACCTCACTCATTATACGTCAGTTTTTTGGCTTGAAATCAATTCTGTGTGTTGAAACATCCACTGTTTTCATTTGATTTGGTCCCATGCAATTTCTCTCTATTCGCAAATTTAAAATTGAAGTTGAAAGAATGTTACAGCTACACAAAATGAGCTAAGACATGCATTTGAATCATTATTGGATTGCTGTAAGAAGTGTAATGAAATTTGAGGAGATTATTTTAATAAATAAATTGGAAAATTTTCAGATTTATTGTTTTAATTAGTTTTTTTACGGCCAATCTCGAAATTTTTTGTCACCAATTTGGGAACCAAAAACGTTTGTTTGAATTTTGTCCTGATTATATTGCTGATTCGCTGTTTTTACTTAGGTATAAGATTTTTATTATTATTATTATTATTATTATTATTTTTTTTTTGATTAAAATAATAATAATAATGATTCCCGCATAGTACGGGAAAAGAATTTGAAATGTATTTAGAGCAGAAATCATTGCTGGAGCCCTGCTGTTGTCATCTACATTAGCAAAATATGTCGATGTTTGACTCTTTGATCACGAAAATATATCTATTTACTTTATGGGATCTCCGATGCTTCCTTCGCGGAGTTACATCTATTTTTACATTTCCAAATATCCTGCTTACATATATTTTTTTTGTACAGGGTTTAATAAAAATGGTTGTTCAGCTTAGCGGTCTTGAAAAATTTTCATATGCAAGATATATCGTCGTATGGTGGGCATGGGGATCGAGACTTTGACAAAATATCACAAAGTTTATCTGATTGATGGAGTAGGAGAGTCTGAATTTTTGATGGCTTTATTTCTTATAATCTCTAAGATATCATTGTTTACATAAACGAAGGACGAAAAGACGTTGTATTGACTTGACTTTTGGGGTATGTATTTGAGTAACAACCATTTGCTAGAACTACAAATTTTTAGCATGGTAAAAAATATTTTGTTATTTTGTACTTAAAATTTTAGATCTAATATTCCAAAACTTGTTTTTGTGGGTCAGAATGCAAAAAGTTAAAAATGAAAAGTGTTGTACATTATAAACAGAAACTGAAGTTACTTCAACTTTTTTCTGATGCAAGCCACATGATTCGAATAGAAATTTTTTTTTTTTAAATTTTACTTTTTTTGTTACACATTTCTTCTCAAAAATGTCCGTCAGTGAAAAATTAAAAAAACATACTGAACAGAAGGAAAAGAAATGTTGAAGCTATAAAAACTTTGCAGTAAATTCTGTGCAGTAGCTTTTCACTCATGTTCAATCTATTTTTGTGTAGCAACTCGCTTCATTAACGTAATAATTTTGCACATTTACAGATACAAATAAAAATGGAGATGCACAAGAATGCAGATATACAAAAATACATCATAATTTCTGTGCGAGCCCAACCGAAAAAGAGCTAAATAGAAACACACAGACCAAAGAAAAGTTAACTTCGGTACAACCGAATTTTTAATACCCTTAAAACGAAGACAATAACAAGAAAAAAACATAATTAAGGGGAGGGGGAAGTCCATTAATATATGAATGGAAACCGTCCATAAGAAGCCATGTTGAATGTATAGCTGGTAGTGACTAACCTAAAGAAGTTTTCATTCAAAAAGACATAAGGGGGCGGTACGTTTGTAGGCAGGCTACCCCAAAAATAGGCGAGGTATATCAGTATGGATACTTTATAAACTTGTCAGTAAAGTAAGTGAGCTGCAGATGAACAGATGGTCATGACTAGATTGAGTCTACTCCACGAGCTCACTAATAATATTGAGTTTCCCAACAAGAAATTTAGCCGCTCGCATCTACGATTGCTCCGATTATTAAAAATGAAGCGCTACAAAATTTAATAACGTATTATCATTGTGAAAATCCGATTTTTCGAAGCAAATCATCGTCACCGATGAGGCACATTTTCAACTGAATGGGTTCGAAAAAAAAAAGAATTTCTAATTTGGAACTCAGAAAATCCGTATGTGATCCATGAGAAACAAATGCATCCACAACGTGTAACTATCTAGTGCGGATTTTGGCCACGCGTCGTAATTGGGTCTTACTTCTTTGAAAATGCAGTAACTGTGAATATCATTCGTTACAGAACCATGATAACGGAGTTCTTTTGGCCTCAACTGGATGGTATGGATCTGCACAACATGTGCTTTCAGTAGGACGGTCCCAATTGCATGAAATAATCGATTTATTGGAGCAACGGTATATTTTTAAATTAACACGTGCACTCTTGTTGGGACACCCTATATATACGATGACTGCTTTAATGCGTTACAAACACTCAGGCAAACTGATAATGCCATTTCATACTATATGCGAATGGTATAAAAATGCGTAAAAGTAGTCAACCAAACGGATTTAGCTATATCAACTCGTCTGGTCGAGCATTTCAAGATTAGACATATTTTTTATGGGATCTCCGATGCTTCATTTAAGCTGTCGCAACACTGTTCACAAACATATAATGCCATTCACACAATGTGTAAAGAGTATAAAAATAAAAAAAATAGAAAAAACGTAAACTTCGGTTGAACCGAAGCTCTAATACCATCCACATGAAACTTTCAATAGTATTGTAATACATAAAAGTGGGGGTTTAAATAGGGGCTACCCCAAAAATTGGGTGGTAAACGCTCACTATTAGATGTGTATGAAGCGATGTGGTTAATAGAATTTCATGTAGAATATCAAGTTGATATTGACGTTTTTCATACAAATGCATAAAAGTGAACTGTTGGTTTATATGGGACTACCTCAAAAAGTGGGCGGGACACACCCATTTGTATATATTTAAGAAGCGGTTGTCCATTAAAATCCACAAAATCAAATTTCAAGCTAATATTAATTTAAATAAAGATTATTTCATAAAAAAACACAAAAATGGGCAGTAGGTTTGTATGGGAGCTACCCCAAATAGTGGGCGGGTTCCGCCCATTAATGTATATGCCAAGCATCCATCTATCCTTAAGTTACTATATCAATTATTAAGTTGATATTGACTACAATAAAAATGTTTTTCATACAAAAGTCAAAAGTGGGCGGTGAGTTTGTATGGGGGCTACCCCAAAAAGTGGGCGTGGCGGGTCAATCTTGACATTCTATTAAACTGGAATAAAAAGAAGTATACGTGCCAAATTTCAACTGGATAGCATAAAAATTAGTCCCTCACAAATGCGCAACAACATACAGACGGACAGACGGACATGGTTAGATCAAGCTGATCAAGAATATATATACTTTATGTGGTCTACGATGGCTCCTTTAATGCGTTACAAACTTTCAGACAAACTGATAATACCATTTCACACTATGTGTGAATGGTATAATAATGTCAGCTTTATTTGAGTCAGAGAGCAGAGGACACCAGGGGCAACCTCATTTTCCGCATTTCCTTTTTGCGTTGGCTTGGAAATATGTTTGCTCGATTGTGTGCCAAGTTTGAACAAGGTCATGACGCAAAGTAAATGAATTATGTTCAGTTTGGCTCAAACGATTAAAAAGTCGTCAGTTTATTTTGGCTGCTTCTTTTACGTTATTTTCTAAATTCTTATTTCGAAGAGTTCAAAAATAAAGCTGAAATTGTGATTAACAACAATAAACTTCAGTAAATATTTGTCAATATGTATTCACAATATAGTTCAATTAATTTTGTTAAAGCTGAAAACTTCGTAAATTTCTACTTTAGAACAAAGTAATCTCAGTGGACGGTCGTCCAAACAAGTGACGACCTCAGCGCGATTACGATTTTTTTCCGTTAAATGCTCTTGACACGTAGTTTGTAAACATACGAGTATATGCAATCGGACCACCCTTGGCCGAAATATATTGGGTTGAAATCGACCACCGAAAGAACCTATATTGGATTCGCAAGGCGCAGATTATACACATTATACTTGTCGCATCGGCCGAGTTGGCTATCCCTCCCATTTATTCATAAAAGTGGACACTTTGCATTCCCTTTTTAAATAAATAGAGTTGGTATAGTCTTAGGGCCATTAGCTGCTAACTGCTGAATAGGTGGACAGTCCATGCATTTTCACAAACGTAAACGCATGAAAGTGAGTGCTGCTACTGTAGAAAAAAATATCTTCCAATCCATGAATATAATATGCACATTTGCGTTCCATGGTACTAAAATGCTAATAAAAAAGTTAAATTTTATTTGTTTTTTTTTTGCTTTGCTTTTGATATCGAAAATGTGAAGTCAAGTTGGCAGCTCCAAAACTAATATCTTAAAAATATTTTTAATTGGTGGTCCTACTAGGCAATATGTTTTATAGGCTGAATATCAGTGTTGAAATTGAAAACTAGGATATACAGTGGACAAAATGAGCTATAAAGTTATGGCAAGTCGTGAAAATGCTTCGTCCAATGTAGTCATTTATTTTATAGTTCACCTATTTTCTTCATTACAAATATGAAATAGTATTTAAATAATGCAATTTGCGAATTGAAAGCGAATTTGATCCAGATTAAAATACACGCAACCAAATTGAAATTTGTTGTGTTAGACGGAAGGTTCGCATCGAGCGTGTTGGATTTGCGAATGGTAAAAGGGCCCAATGTCGACTCGGGCCACTACCTTGTGGTAGCCAAGGTACGCATCATGCTCAGCATGTTCCGCATGTTCCACCGCTCGCCGAAAGCTAAACATCCGTAAGCTCCAAGCACAACGCCGAAGCCTTTTCAGTCAAACTTTCCCAACTGTTCCGGGAGTCCTCTCCGGCTTCTGAAGATATAAGTGAGCAGTGTAGACATATATCCTACTCCATGGATACTGCTGCCAAGGAGGTCATTGGCTATACTAGAACTGTGACGAACCCTTGGTATGATTGGGAGTGCCGCTAAGCTAATGCAGTGAAAGGCGTCGCTTACAAAAGAACTCTGCAGGCGGGAGCAATGTGAGCTTCTCATTAGAGAGCGATATCGTGAGAAACGGGGAGAGGAGAAACGCCTTTTCAGACGCAAAAAAAAAATATAAACAAGAAAGGCGTGAGCTTGAAGATGTTGAGGTCTAGCGTCTAAGCGAAAGTATTAAGCCAGACGTTTCTTTCTGCGGGGACAATAATCTAATCCTGGTTACAGATGCACAGGAATCATTGAGACTATGGAGAAGTCACTTCTCTAACATATTTGGAGGCGATGAAGGGAACAATACCAATGGTTAATAACGAGGTAGACTCATTAATTAAAGAGGTAAAGAATAACAAAGCGGAGGCTCCGATGAGCTGCCAGCTGAGTTATTCAAGACCGGTGACGAAGAGTTGGTAAGGTTTATGCACCAACTCTTATGAAAAATGTGGTCCGATGAATGGGCATGCATTCATCGGACTATGTTTTGCATTGGAGATGGTGCATACGATTGGAATCTCAGTGTTCTTTGTCATATCTTCAAGAAAGGAGACCCCGCTTCCTGAGCGAACTACCGTGGAATAAGTCCTCCTTTCAGTAGGATACAAAATTATGTCCCGCATACTCAGCTGGAGTCATATTCGGATGCGCTGATAGGCCAGCATCAGTGTGGCTTCAGACAAAGAGGTCGACCAATGACCAAATTTTTCTTTTACGACAAGTTCTGATTCCCGATTATAATGGCGCTTTCGACACGCCGATAAGAACAAAGTTCTTCAACACCCTATCTGAACTTGGTATCCCAGCATGATGACGCTATCGCTCACATAAAGTATCGTCAAAGTAAGAAAGGACCTCTTCGAACCCTTTGATGCCAAGAGACCTTTCAAGAAAGGTGATGATTTATTGTTCGACTTTTTTGATCTCTTGATGGAGTACATCGTACGCCACTGCCCAAACTGGAACGAAGAGATGCTACTCGCATGATATAAGCATTAACGGCACCAACGAGCGGCGAGTTAGCAAGGCGTTCGCGGAGATTGAGGAACATTCACGACTCATGAGCCTAGCCGTGAACGAGGACAAGACGAAGTACTTGGTGTCCACTCGCATACCATCAGCGCGCCTTGGACGGTCTGTGAGTATGGAGAATTTTAACTTCAATGCTGTAGAAAACTTCGTCTATCTGGGAACATACATAACCAGCGGCAATAACGTCAGCCGAGAGATCAGACGAACAATCACTCTTGCTAATCTCTATACATATATATAAATTCTTGATTAGCTCGATAAGACGACTCGATATAGCTATTACCGTAAGTCAGTCTGTAGTCCCTCACTTTTCATTGCATCTTTCGGAAGCCCGGAGACCCTCTGTGTAGAAAAAACTTTCTTTAACAGCCAATATCAATTTAAAATGCATTTAACGTTCGGTTGATACATACAATTTTCAAGTTGATGTTGTAGTTTTCGAAAAAATATTTAAATTTAAGATTTCATCATTGGCATTTGTTCGCTGAGCAATTTTATTTTCAGTCCATAATTAATTTATTATGCGGCGCCTTTTCGCTTTCATATTCCTTTTTACGATTTTTCCGTTTCCGCATTGACTTTTAAGCGCATTTCCGCTATTTTCTTTGATTTTTCTTCCGGATTTCTAATTTAGTTTTCATCTTTTTTTGCTTTTTTGCTCATTAATTTCTTGCACTTTTAGCGGTGCTGCAACTGACAGCTAATATGGCATCCGGGCCATCGTGGACCGTGCTTTGGTTTGAGTTCATCTTGAATAGAATTAGCGGTGCCATTTGTAATCGCTAATTAGCCTACGAGGAGGGAAGTTAGAGCAGTGAAATATTTCAGACTTCTAAGGTTTTTGTATTCAGATTTTAATTAGTTCAATTGAGAAGAAGTAATTAGCTTCTCTTGCTTAATAGAAGCATAGAAACTTATTTAAATAATTTAAGCACAATATGCCTGTAGAAATAGATAAAAATACTGAGTTCTGCACATGTTGAGCTACCTGCCCATATGATATTTTGCTTAGATCTGAGAATATTAAACGAGGATGAATACATGTCCCATCAATTAATTTTGAGAGCTTAAGTTTCTACGAGTAGTAATCTAACTAATCGGAGTTATTTTTTTGTAAGGTTCTAATGAATACGGTTAGGGTCCGAACTATATATTGTAAAGACTGTAGGAGTAAATGTCAATACAAAAGACGACAACTGTACATTTTTGTATACGTAGTGCAAATAGTATTTTAAATTTTTCCCCGGATACCTAAATAAATAAATAAATTATTTATATTCGGGACCAGGTCGAAGAATCGAATCAACCATGAGTGACTGTAAATGTCTGTCCATCCCTTGAATGCATGAATCAAAACTAGTCACTCAGTTTTAAGATATCGATCAGAAATTTGGTATGGAAACTTCTAACGTTATTAGGCTGAACGAATATACTATTACCGTTAAGTAAAAAGTTAAAAAGTATACAGGCAGGAGTGCCTCAAGGAAGCGTGCTGGGCCCATTGCTTTACACCATATACACAGCTGACATGCCAGACTCTACCTGCAGTGAAGTAACTATAGCGACATATGCTGACGATACAGCAATTCTTGCTACAGCTTCCAGTGCTAAAGCAGCAACTCAATTGCTTCAAAACCAACTGAACAAAACCCAAGACTGGATGAACAAGTGGAATATCGCAGTAAACGCAGCCAAGTCCGTTCATGTCTTTTTCGCACTTCGACATAAGGGTAACGATCGGGCACGCTTTAATGGCGTGGTGATTCCTAAATGAAACAAAGTCAATTATCTGGGCTTTCGGCTTGACAAAAGGCTAACTTTTAAAGACCATATAGTGGCGAAAAGGAAGCAATTAGACCTAAAAACGCATCGGATGTTTTGGATTTTAGGCCAAAAATCTAAGCTTAGTCTGGACAACAAAGTCAGACTATACAAAGCCATACTTAAGCCGGTCTGGACTTACGGCATCCAGCTATGGGGTGTGGCAGCTGTATCAAATATCGAAATACTTCAACGGTATCAAAACATCACCCTTAGGAAAATCACTCGAGCTTCGTGGTATATGCGCAATGACAATATTGATAACGATCTTCAGATGCCAAGTATAGCTGAAGAAATCAAGAGACATAGCACCAGATACATAGAAAAACTTTATTAATACTCTCTATACCAATTAAGGACTTAACAGAATTTTTTAGATGCATGTGAAAAGAATTATAGCCTCGGTTCCACCGATCCTGGAGAGTATAAGAAATAGAGACGTGATGTGATATTTAAACTCTTCTTTTCACCCTTCAGATAACTAGTATTAAATGAACATGCCAATTCACTTTAAGAGGTAGCCTCCTACAAACTGCCCCCCCCCCCCATTATTCAGTTTTGTATTAAATGTTTTTGTCCTTAGTTAAGCTAGAAATTCAAAATTTTCATATATTACGTCTATTATATATTATACTATTTAGTACCTGGCGCGTTGCTGCCCTTCTCCCTACCCCACTTCTCCACTCGGCCCTTCTTCATGACCCTTCGTGACGTGGTTAAAGTGTTTGCGATGTGTTTGTTTTACATTAATTAAATAAATGCGTTAATTTAATCTTCATAAATTATGGTCTATGCGTTATTCTGATATATGAGCTATATTATTGTAAAGTTTCATAAAAATCCATTCAGTAGTGTTTGCCTCAAAGAGTAACAAACAGCAACACACATCCACTCATCCACACAAACTTTCGCGTTTATAATATTAGTAGGATATACAAAATATTGCATATAGGCTTGGTTTGGACGACTTTATGAAGAATCCCCAAGCAAACCGGCCCCCTTTTTTAAGTTTGTTTATGTCGTCTTACTCGACGATATTAAGTACTGTGGATTTATGGAGAAGGTCAACCGATGTAGTTTATTCCTGAGATCAAGGACGGTGGGATTCAAATTATGGCTAACTTGAATTAAAATACTGAATAGAGTTATGCTATTGAAAATCGTAAACGTTTTTACCATTTTTAAACTTAGGAAGAAAACGAGAGCAGGAGGGAGGCACTGGAGCAAACGAGTTTTGCGTTGACCATCCAAAAACAAAATCTGTCGTTCCGAATTTAGCTGCTAGCATTTTATATTCTTTTGTATGAGAAAGTCAGCAGACTTTTACCATAAAAAAAATTAAAGATTTATAATAAATTTAATAAATAATAATAAATTTAACCTTAGTATATATTATTCAAGTATATTTTGGCTTAATCAATTCTCCAATCTTGAAAAAGACATTTTCTTTATCAATTCGTATAAAAAACGCGATTTTCTTCCAGAGCCTGCCAGAATGGATGATTTCCTGCAAATTACTTCAAATCGAAAGAAAGTTTTGATGTGGTACTAACTAGCTATTCCATTTGTAGTTATTTTTTTTTAAAATTCTTACAAGTTTGCGTGAGACATTATCGCAGATACTGAAAGAGAACATTCATGTGTACATTAAGAAATTTGAAGTTCGAGTGTGTAAATATATCCCTGACTGCTTAACTTAAATATGCCATTATCTCAGTATGATAAAGTCTGTGACTTTTATAGCGAGTACAAGCGAGCGTGGTAGTTGGGTTGCCGATCCTTATAGTACATATCCGTCGCATTGTTCGAATCACCATTCGTCTGAGAATGTTTGGAGGAAGCTCTTAACGCTCTTCTTCTTTTTATTCCACATTTACGCCTTTGGGTTGATTGTCATATTTCATAAGATAACAACGACAAGCCAACAACATATCCTTTTTCCTTATGACATTTTGTACAAAGACGCGAGTGGGTAAAAAAAAAACACACACAAAAGTATATATGTATGGGAGAAAGTATCTGTGTACATTATCTGTGTGTACATGGTCTGAGTACGTTTTGCATGTGTAAAGTAAGGCAGAAGCTGCTCCTTATTCCTTTCCTATGCCTTTTTGCAGTCAAGCGAACGCCATTTCGCCTGTGGTTTGCCTCTGGATTTTTTTTTATTTTATATATCAGAAACAAAAATAAAATGCATTTCCAACAACAGCAACTTTAACAAAAACTTGTTGATAGTCGCTCAGGTGCAACGGTTGAAAGGGCTTCGATTCCATTCTTAGAAATAGTAAGCATTACCATTCTATAGTGATGAGTCATCTACGATTAACCTAAATCGTTAACCTAAATACTACTTTTGGGGGTAGTATTTAGGCTACTTTTAGGGGTAGGCCAAATTAAACTTACCACCCATATTTAGGTTGTTATACATTGCAAATATTTTTTTTCTTTAATGCTACTAAGTTCACAGCTTGAAACAGCTTGTGCGGATTGTATTGTAGCTTGGGTTCCATATTTAAAAATTACATTTCCCTTATACTGGTCAACTTGAGAACGGATTTCCATTAAAGGATTTCATAATTTTGCACAAGTTTAACGGTTTTTGTTTCAATTTATTGAGTTTTTATATTCTGTATGAGACATGTCTGTTTGTCCGTCCGCCTGATTTATCTTCGAGAATATAAGACATATTCTCATAAATTTATGATATTTGGACTGTACCCTTCCCTCTTCAGATTGTATTCAATTAAAGTACGAGCCACTTTGCTGGTTTACAAATTTTCTCCCATTTTAGAGTTTTTGAATGCCTTCAAAGATGTCGAAAGTTAACAAATATAATATGAAACTCAGAGTTGGCAAATGGATAGAGCCAACATAGTCACCGGTGACACCGCATTCATATATCGTATTCACTATAGTATAATCGGCGACTAAAGATTGGTGATACTTTTAAAATCAATGATATTCGATTGATCGATGTTTTTCTTAGTTCGATACTCAGTTATAAATTTGTTAACTATTCGTTAAGCCGAATTGTAATTTTTTTTTCTCAAAAAAAATAGTAATAAACCGAAATACCGTAAATACCGTAAATAACCGTTGATCGAAGCACGTACAACGGTAATCGATGTAATTCTCGATTTTATTCTATGCTGCGTACAATCGGTAATCGGTTGTGGGTCATCACTAAAACTTAAATACGTACACCGACATACTCGTATATATGTAAATGTGTGCATTTAAAGAAAGTATGTTAAGTGCACCCGGAGCTTTCAAAGACATGAACATCATCATCATTGTCGTTATACCATCAGCACATCATCATAGCTCGTGCTTTGCCTTTGCCTATTTCGCTACGTCTATGAAAGAATCGCATAAATATTCAACAGCGACAAGAGGAGCGAAAAACATAAACGTAGCATTAAATGCAATTTGCAACTTTAAAACTATTTGCGACAAATTAGCTACATTTTCAGCTTTTTTGTGCCAGGAAGTGAAGTGCTCTATCCATGAAATTTTTCAATTTACCTGGAGCACACGTGAACATTCTAACTATATTCTCGTTCCTCAAATGCTTCAAATATTTCATATCTCCACTTACCAGGTAACTAAATCCTTAAATAAGTTCTGTAAAGTTTGTAAGTGGTTGGTAGGTACAACATATTGAATTAAATTAGGGCACTATTTACTTTTAGATAGAACTCTACAGCTGTGTGTATCTATTTTATGGGTGCTTATTTCAATCATAGATACGTATGGATGTTGTATTCTACGAATGTATCTTCACATACTTCGAATATTGTATTTGGATTGATAAAAAGTTTGATAAAAGCTTTTTGCTTAAGTAACAAAAATATATATCACATAAAAACACATAAGTAGCATTGGCACAATCATTTCATATACTCTACTAGGATGGAATATAAATTTAAGGTTGGTGACTATATTTTAATATTCTTCGAGATATACATGCGGACAGTATTAAGTTAAACCGTATGTTTATTGTAAAAAAATTTTAAAATAAAATTGTATAGGTACTGTAATATCCTACAAAAAAGCCCTTAACTTGTTCTTACCCTCTATAAATAATATATGTATATTTTCTATTATCTGTTCTTAATGGTCAAACACGATTTTTATAAATTTTAATTGGATTTATTTTCTTATTGTTAGAAAATGATGTTAATTAATTTTTATTCGGAGCCGATTACTTCTGCTGGATTTTCGATATCATTCTATGACTGACAAATTTTTTCTACAAGGTGTTGGGTAGACTTTGTTTTTTATACCATTCACACATAGTGTCAACTGGGTCTAAAAAATTGTAAGCAATTCAATTTAGCTATATCTGTCTGTCAATCTGTTTTTTCGATTTTTTTTTGTATTGCCCTGCGTATAGACTTGTTACTATTGCAGATAAATAGACATCGCACATTTTGAGGTAGCCCCCATACCCCACCCAATATAGACTTAATGTACGAAAAACTTTGTTTAGCGGTCAATATCAAAAAAATGTACAAAGTTGCTTCTTATAGGCGAACGCTTCACATGTCTACCAAAGTGTAATTGGAGTAATCCCCATGTAAATTACCAACCCACTTTTTTAATTTTTTTTATGGCAGTCATTAACAACTTAAAATATTATATAGCCCCAACAAACTTACCATCCTCGTTTGGTTGATGGAGATTTATAAATATTTTTATACTCTGTACCCAAAGGGAGAAGGGTATACAAAGTTTGTGCGAATATATGTAATAGGCGGAAAGAGGCGTGTCAGATCCCATACAGTATATATGTTCTTGATCAGCACATGAAAATGACTCGATTTATCTATGTCCATCTGGCCTTCCGTCCGTCTGGCTTTGTCAATGGCGTTTAAATTAGTGAGAAGGAGAAAATGAGTATGATTAGACAAACTTCTGAGCCCAACTGTTACGAATTAATTTAGGTAAGGCTGATCAAGAATATATATACTTCTATATAGAGGCTTCCCCAAAAAGTGCACGGGTCACGCCCATTAGTATAAGTGTGCGAAGTGTGTTTAAAGTGACCACCATATCGAATTTAAAGCTGATATTTTCTTTAAGAAATAAGTTTTTCATAAAATCTATTGGGGCTACCCCAAAAGAGGATGGGGCACGCCGATTAGTTTATTTATGTAAATCGGCTGTCCATAAGAAGGCACCATATCAAATTTCAAAAGTGGTAAGGAGACTTGGGGGCTACTCCAAAAGTAAGAGAAGAAGGTATCATGTCCATTTTTGAGTTGACAAAAGTTGTCAGGTGGTTTGTATGGGCACAGTGTTTCGATCTGGATTATTAGGATTTCTATAAGGTACATCAAGTTTAGTGTTTCTAGCTTAATAAACAACACCACCAGAAAAATATTCATACCAAAACTTAAAAATTGGGCAAAATTGGGTCAAACTTTAAGTCTAAATCGCTTATAGTGTCAAAAATATGTTTGACGCATCTTCCAATGCTCATCAAAAATATATATGTATAATTAAAGTTTATTGCCTGCCACGCCTCCTTCTAACTGTTTAAAACATTTGCACAAACTTAATGTACCCTTTTACCCTACGGATACAGGGTACAAAAAAAGGACAGCAACATACAGACGGAGAGACATGCGGACAGATGGAAATGGCTCAATTGACTCGACCCGTCGAGCTGATCAAGAATATATATGCTTTATGGGATCTACGATGTCTCCTTTAATTTAATGCATAACAAACTTTATGACAGACAGATAATACAATTCTACACTATTTCTGAAAATTATAAAAATAATGTATGAATTAAAAAAATCAGTTTTTATGATAATAGGCCTATTTATAATGTTGTAAAATCGATTAAACGTATGACATTCTCAAAATAAGCAACAACAAAATGTATAGTCATATGTGTATGTTTTAAGAGACTCCTAGTCGTCTCAACTTTTTTCGTTCTAACGTATGAAAATTTTAACTTTGGTAGTACTGGAAAATATTAATAAAATTTCTATTAGAATGAACAGTTTTACTCAGCCCTGGTAGAAACTTTGATATTTTTGTTGTTGATTGCGTTCGATTGCACTGATTTCACAATTCAATTCAATTCCAGCAAAGAGTTTTAGAACTGCGAATTATAATGATTTGAAAATATTTCGAACGTTCGTTTCTGTGTCGAGTTATCCAGTATGTATCTTTTAACTATCAAATGAACTAAATGTTTTGTTATAAATAGAAGTCTTAGTTTGCAGAAAATTAAAAAAGTACTCGGAATTCACTCACCATACGTTTTTCTATTCAGATTAAATTTAATAAACAGTTATGAGAATCGTAAATATGGCGTGGCATTCCTTACTATTCAATATAAAAAAGTTTTATAATCAGTGCCCCAAAATTCAACAAACTGAAAAGCCTGGTTAATTTCAGTGTCATTGTTGTCATAGTCACATTTGTTGATGCCGTTGTTGTCAAGTTCATTGGAAATGCATGAAAATGAAAATTAAATTTCCCAATTGTGCCAATAAACACATTCTTCACCATCAGCACATCGAACTTACGTGTAGAAGACTGTATTTTAATGGAATTGTTGCTCTCCATGAATTTAATAAAATTTGTTGAGGCAATATTTGATCCCGTTGTTGTTAATATTATTGTACCTTGGCCTGTCGACATGGAACATACTCGTAGAGCATCCAACGGGAGAACAAGCACGACGCACAGTGGGGTATTCGACCTCAAAAATGGGCCAAAATTCAAAAAATACATTCAAAAAATATATTTTGATACTCGGTAAATGTACATAAAATTCCGCGTGTTTGTGTGAAATTATACGACTCTAGCACTTATGGTGTCCTCGCAATGCATATCACAAGTTGAGCTTTCATTCGTTGTTTGCTTGCGCTCAGTGAATGCCGCGAATTTTCACGTATTTCAAAGAGTTAAACCTCAAAAACACCTCAAGTAAAGCTTTTTTTTGAGTATGGAGCCTTCAACTTAAGGTATTTAGCTAAAATTTTTCCAAAAATAGCTTAGTGTAAATATGTGTGTTAATATTTTTAACAAAAATTTTTTCGTGGAGTTAAAAAAATTGGCAATTTTTTGCATATACGTAGACATATAGTTGTGAGTTCTCCCTAGTTCCACTCTAAATTGTTATTTATTTGGTTAAATATACCATAAACAAGATGTTTGCAAAAAATTAGAGTGCCCTTTTTGCCCCTTTTTGAAAAATTTCAGTTTTTCTACATGAACTTTACGCGAAAAAATGCTTATTTTCTTTAAAGAAATATGTTCTTTTTGTATTTGCTGTTGCGACTCGTTTTGATTTAGACTTTGTACCTGCTGTTAAGTGCATGTATACAGGGTGTTCTAAAAGTTTTTATTTCTCATGCATACGAATATGCTAGCAGCGGTTTGAATGCAATATGTATAAAGTAATTGTGAAGTAGTGAAGAGTGTTTAAATATTTGCTGTAGCGGTGGAAGGTAAAACTGACTTCAGATGTAAAGCCAATGTGAATTCGAAAATATTTGAAATTTATTACAGGTACAAATTCAAATAGAATTTTCTTTACGCGTCAAGAACTTTACGATATTATGAAGAACTCAGGTTGCCTGAATATGGAAGACAAATTTGAATTTTTGAATTCAGAGATAGAAAAGCACACTTCACTACCAAAAGAAGATTTGTCAAAAATTGAAGAATGTATGAAACAGTTTAAGCGGAAATTTAAGTCCCGATGGATTAGTTCACAAAGATTGGAAGAACGTTTTTTTAAAAATAATCGAGCTTGGTTAGACTGTTCTATCGGTTTTCCTTGCCGTCCACAGCTGAAACGCGGTCGTAAGGAAGCTTCGTTTGAAGAATCAAGCACGCTCTCTAAAAACAGGCAAACTCAGGATTTGCGAGACAATACACCTTTACCTATGCTAGCTTATGATACTCAAGTGGGCTTAAGAGCTTCTGGAAAATTGGGCCTTCGAAATTATTAAAAGAAGTGGTATCCTCACCAACAAGAGCTGATAAATACAGAAAGAGTTTGGTTACATCGTCAGAGATTAAGATGTCCAAGGAAGAAGCATTGTCCATATTGGTTGAAGCTCAATTATCGCGTCATCAGTATAATATTATACAGCCATCTTCCCCTAAAAGGTTTTCGTGCTACTCCGTAGTTCAGTCAGCAAAAAACCAATGCTATCCAAAAGAGAATAGTATAAAACTATTTGAAACATCGGCGGAAGTCAGTTTACAAGCTCTTCTGAATCACACTGTTGAGCGTCTCTTAATGGTACAAAGTTCTGTTATTGATTGCTTGGACAAAAACGAATATAATAAACTGTGCTTATACTCCAAGTGGGGATTCGATTGAAGCCCTGGCCACAGTCGGGGCGTGAAAAAACAAATTGTCGCTGAAAATAAAATGCGTATACAAAAAGCATTTATTGAAAAGGTTGGATTGATTGTCGATCAACCAAAGACGGGATTTGGTAGCTCCAACAATGGTAATACGGCCAGACGTTTTTTTCAGAAAGCAGAAATGTCAGCTGATATCACTGGTATCAAGGAAGATTTGATAAAACAAATGTATACAATAACGATTGTGGATTCTTATGGTCATTAAGTAGATACAATGAAATTTAGAGAGTTCTCCCACCAAACAGCCAGATATTTTGTGGAAAATTATCCATGGTACTATATGCCTACAACCTTACAATTTTTTATTCACGGACCAGAAATAATATCCAACGCTTTGCTACCAATTGTGCAGTTTTCAGAAGAAGCTCGCAACAAAGATTTTAAAAAGTATCGAGAAAACTTTTCGCAGAAAGTCAGCCGAGAAAAATCGAATAGAGATATCTTAAATATGTTTTTCACTAGTTCGGATCCATTAATTTCAAGTAAGAGGAAATTACCATACAGAAAATTGTTGAGCTTACCTACAGTGGCCACGGAACTCCTAAAACCCCCTTCGTTTCACAACGAAAAGACACATGATGACAGGGTTGATGTAGACGATGATATAGAAGATGATAACGAAAATGATGATGTTGGTGATGGTGATGGTGATGACGATGATAATTATAATTATAATGAAGTTGATAGTGAATATGATGATGAAGATGATAATTATTCTGAATATAAAAATTTTTAATTACATTTCTTCTTTACATATACGTAAACATATTTGCTTTTAAAAAATTATTAAAAAAATATTGTGCACTGAAATATATCTGTAAAAAGTGTTTTCTTTTCATTATTAATCTTTTTTTTTCATTTTTAAAGTGTGCTTAGTGTAATATCTTTCGAGGTTTTTGGTAAGGTTTCCTTTTGACCGGTATTCGTCGCACAAACCTATAAAAATTAACAAAAAAGCGTATTTTCTTAAGTCCCCCACCCCCTAAAAATGTAGAAAACACAAAGCTAATGTTTCTTAGCAGATTTCAGGCTGCTGAATCTAATTCTGGGGTTAGAATTTTAAAGAAGGACGAATTTTTTAAGTAAAATCGGATTTATGCACAGCAAATTCCAAAAATTCTGTTTTTTTGAGGTTAGGTCTGAACTGAGAGCTCCTATGCTGGATTTGACCCCACATTTGGATTTAGCAACCCGAAATCCATTAAAAAACGTATACTATATGAACATGTTATTCTCAAAAGGTTGAGTAATTCCTTTGCATATACGTATTCAATCAGTCTTTCTTTTATTAAAAAATGAATAGAAAAAAATTTTGTTTTCACTAAAACATATCGGCAAAACATATTTCTCTTCTTCTTATTTTAATGTATTTTATGAAAATAAATCAAAATATCGACGATTGAAGGCTCCTACGAATTATGGCTCAAAAAATGGGGTCGAATACCCCACTGTGCGACGGAGGATGAGCATAACAAGCAGTTCCAAAACTTAGTTACAATTTATATATTTATTTATACAAAAAACATGTAAACAGAGTATTATCTATTTTTTTTTATTTTGTTTATACCCTGCTCTGGAGAGCCAAGAGTGTACGAAGTTTGTGCACATGTATGTAACAGGCAGAAGGATGCGTACCATACCCCACAAAGTAAATATATGCTTGACATGGATCAAAAGTCGAGTCGAAATAACTATGTCCGTCGCTCCTTAGTACTTTTGTTTTGAGATAGCGAAGGCTAAATTCGTCTGATATATATACAGGTGAAATGAGAAAAAGATTTGGATACCACGCCTACCACGACCGCAAAACATTTATTTTTCTCCTAAATGCATACAATATTAGCGCCATTTAGATGGCTGATTGTAGAACTATCTGACATAAGGCCACACCATCGTTTGGCCGTTGGAGGGCGCAACCAAGACCCTCTATCTTCACGAGCATCATTTAGTTCTTTATTTTTTTTTAAAATAACTTTTGAAATCTGCAAAGGTACGTAGTATGCATAAAAAAGGTGGCAGGGTATTTCAAAGTCGTGAATTAACATTTGCAGCATTCTTACTTGTTTTGCCTTTGTTTGTTTGCGAATATCAAAGACTTTTATGGTAGACACGGAACACATCCACTGAAGCGGGCGTTGACGGTAAACAGCTGCTGATGCTGCCATATAAATGACATTCATCCTGGGGGGCAAAACCTGGCATACTTAGTCCCATTGGATGTTATGCTTATTGCTTGGGTGGTTCGGCTTATGCCCATTCCACTTCATCGGACTCGTTCCAGCGGTGGGCTGCCCATTTGTCAGTGTCAACATTTCCGTGGCAGTTTCGTCTTCAGAAGTTTTGCGCATTATTCGCAGTGATAGGGAAAGTATACAAAATATGGGAAATTTTCCCAGCTAATAATGTGGCAGTCGAAACTCTTTACGTCGCTTGTTGCCAACTACTTCAGTGCAATTGAAAAATAATAAAACTGATGTCACAGAATGAGACTGGCATTAAATTGTTTAAGTGAATCCTATGTGAATCTGTCCAGGCAATGCTAAATATATTTAAATTGAGTATAAACAGGATGTTGTGCGAAGTGTTGACAATATTCCCTTGCCGATATATCAATATTCACCGCAAGTGCTCTCATCGAAAGCAATTTGCATCTTCACTTCCCAAAACATTCACACAAGTGGAAATTATCTTCTCATCAATTGCTCTTCTTGTGGCAATCATAATTTGCAATTGCAATTAGGAAGTCTCTGCAGTTTCCTTTTCCAATAACAATTCAACTAGCTATATTCCGCTTCATAGCCCGCCCAACCGCTCTCCAGTTCTTTGAGTTTATTAAAATATCTTCGCATACATCTTCACGTGCATACATACCATCCTTGAGATATTTGCAATGCAAACATGCAATTAAAATATTTGCCAGAATAGGAATTCCATAAATCTATGTAAATTGATAAAATTTAAATGGAAGAATATTTCCATTGTTGAATTTTCTCTGTAAATTTGCGATAATTTTCGTCTTAAATAAAACAAAAAAAATATTTCAAATATTAGATAAGAGTTTTTTTTTTATATGTCTTAGTAACGCAATAGCGACTAGGAGAAAAGATAAAATAACCGATTTAGGGAAACTATCCATAAAGGAAATATGTTGTAAAATAATCTGAAACTGGAACTTATTATTAGACACGGAAAAATGTTAACTTCGGTGTAATTGATATTTATACTAGGGCAGCATTTTCTGATTCTCAGATATCGAATTTGATTGCTATTTTTTCTTTTTTTTTGAATCTATGGACATAACGAGTCTTAATTGCCAAAAAAGTTGTAAGCGACAGAAAATAAATTTTACAGGAACTGTTTTTTTTTTTGATTGTCTCTTGGCCTCTCTCTTCATTTGGTAAAAATATAAATAGCAAATGCAGAAAGGAAGCTTAATACATTAATTTTTTGTCGCTTACGCCTTTGTCGCTGTCATTAAATGAGGCTGCTGCGCCAAGTTATGGCGGTTAAGCGAATGAAGGTATTTATTGCATTTATTTCCTTTCTAATACAAAAATCTTTGTCCTGAAACTTCTTCGTTAGTTTCTGGTAACAGTCTCGTCGCGTTTTAAATTGAAATATGGTATATTATGGAATTTTTCATGTACCTATTATGTTTTTACTGCAATATGTTTTCAAATTATTATTCTTAATTGATGATATTTAGAAATGCCCCCCCCCCCCCCCACTTTTATGTTTTCGATTACGATTTCAAATTTCGTGTGAATAGTATTAGAGCTTCAGTTCAACCGAAGTTAACGTTTTTTTTCTTCTTGTTTTTCCTTTATTTTAAAATTTTCAGTCGTTTCATCATGAATTCAGTACACAAATTAAACAAAAAAAAAAAAAAAAATAATAATAATCGGAATTGCTTTCCGTTTACTTTTCAAAGCGGTTCTGTATTGAGAACAGACCTGTGTTACAAGCAGAATTGAATTCGCAACATACTTGATGGTTAACAGACCCTCTTAGTTTAAAGATTATCATATGCAAATTTATGACCATTTGTAGCAGAAAACTTATTACCATGACGCAACACTAAATCATCCGTGTAAATTCACGAGGTTACTTACGCGTGAAATTTGCTGTGTAAATTTACGAGCTAGGCCCAATCAGAATTTTACGGTTCTTTAACGAGTTTAGAGCAACCCTAATAGTTTATACCAAGTGCCAATTGTGAAAAAAGTCGTACAGGTCACCATCTGATTTTGGGTTTCCAAAAAAAAAAAAAACTCAACATAATACTACGACTACTAACCACAATACAAATCAAAAAGTTCATCATAAAAGTCGCAACAAATTTTTGCTCAGTTCATTTGCAGTTAAACCGCCTAATGAATTTGTATAACTACGGCTCATTAGACGCATGACCAGGAGGTCATTAGAAAATTATGTCTTATGTAGACCACATTTAAATGGTTTCAGAGACGGTTTTAGTACTACTTAAGTAAGTAAATAGGAGAAGATTTAAATTATGTGCGAAGTAACGTATGTGTTTTGACTTCATTAAGAAAGCTTTAGCTTGGATTTTCTATGTTTCACATTGGAATATGAATTTTCTTTTTCGATAGATTGCTATGTTGAAAATTTATCGTATCTTTAGTAAATATTATACACAAAGGACTCAAGTAATTACGCTTTCATAGCACATTTTTGGCATTTAAATCCCAAGTTAACGTGCTTAAGTCATTTTGTCGATGAATGCCGAGATTAAATACGCAGAATAAGATAAAGGATACATACGAGTATACATGTGTACACAGCCATACAATACATAGTTACAAATCCTGAAACACAAAGCGCAGACATTCACCTCAGGTTATGTAAGTGAATCTTTGAAAATAATTCGTGTTTAGTTGTAAACAATTACTTGAATAAATTTATGCTCTCCCACTTACTAGATTTTGTAATCAAGGGATACAGTAGCTATAATTAATTGATATGCCGTGTTGGCGTATAGACGGCAGATAAAGGGATGGGTAGACAGGCGGATGTGCGATGTTCGAAGTTCAAAGTTAAATACTTGCATAAGAAAACATGTAAGCGAACTGCAAATATATGCGCGTGAATGATATAAGGCGTATTAAGTTTGGAAAGCTAATTTAAATACTCGTATCTTTGAAGAACATAAATACTTTAATACACTTATGTAATTCAAAATATGAAAGTAATTAGGTTAAAGCAACAACAGTAACAGGCCATTCGAAAAAAATCGATGGTATTGTAGAATTTTTAGTAATCAAAACTACTGGGTTCGGTTTTCATGAACATTTCTTATATGTATTAAATACATTAAAATATGTTACGTGTAAGTTGTTTATTTAATAGATAAAAAATGTTGACTAGTTTGTACATAACAATTTAATTTTTAAATCGTGATTTTTCAGTAGTCGGACTAATAGTTTTTGAACTTATTTTTTATTTTGTTTAAGTAAGACACGGCTATATCGACTCGTCTTGTCGCGCTTATCAGGAATATATATACAACACTTTATGGGTTCTCCGATGCTTTCTTGGCTATTTTACATACATTTCGGTAGCTCCAATTAAACACTGTTTCGAATAATTTTTATACAGGATATAAATATTTTGTGTGTCCGGCAGAACTTTTTGCTGATTTCTGCCAACTAATTTTAACACCTGATATATATATACATATGTATAATATATATGTATATCCTACTAATATTATAAATTAGTAAGTTTGTATGGATGTGTGGATGTTACGTGGTTTTCTGCAGGAAAATGGCATTGAAAGGCAGCTGACGATAGCGTAGACACCGCAACAAAACGGCGTAGCAGAGCGGGCCAACCGAACGTTGGTTGAAATGTCAAGATGTTTGCTCGTACAATCAGAACTATGCAAGTCACTGTGGGCAAAGGCAGTGTGCAATGCTGTATGTTTACGCAACCGTTCACCCACAAGTGCTGTGACCAACATGATTTCAATGGAAGCGTGGACTGTTAAGAAACCCTCAATCAGTCATTTAAAAGTTTTCGGTTCCATTGCAGTGGCAATGGATTAAGGTCAGCATAAGAGCAAATTTCAAGCAAAAGGTAAAGAATACCGTATGATAGGATATTCAAGACCCAGACAAGAGGATAGTAGTCGAAAAGCGAGACATTTTATTCGATGAGCGTGGTATGGAACAGACGAGTGGCAGCTTTACGTTCGACATACCGATAGGCAAACGGAAGGATGTCAAAGCAAGCGTAGGCGGCAACAAGCTGGGCGTGGTCGACGCAGGCGAAGACGACGTAACTATGAATGCAGATGAGGTCAGTGGATCTAATGATTTTGGAATCAGAGCACATGAAGACAGCAGTAGTGACGACTTTGAGAGCTTATCAGAAAATGAGGAGGCGATGAGCAGCAGTCACGCATCGTACTGGCGAGAGGCTATGCAGAAAGAGTATGAGGCTTTGATTTCGAATCAAACTTGGCAGATCACAGATTTACCGAAAAATCAGCGAGCTATTGGCTGTAAATGGGTGTTCAACTTGAAGAGAGACGCAGACAGCGAGATACAACGGTTCAAGGCTCAATTGGTTGCGAAGGGTTGTTCGCAGCAATATGGAATAAACTAAGGCGAAACGTTTTCACCAGTATGCAGACTGGGGAGCGTACGTTTCATACTGGCATTGGCTATGGAACTAGAACTACATTTACACCAAATGGATGTATGCACCGCATACCTCAAGAGCGATCTGAAAGACACTGTATACATGAAGCAACCTGAATGGTATACAGATGACAGTCAGCCGGACAAGGTTCTTTGGTTGAAGAAGGCGATTTACGGGCTGAAGCAGTCTGAAAGAGAGTGGAATTCTGGACTGGATGGCGTTTTGCGGCAAATCGGATTCGTTCCGTGTGACAACGAGCCATGCCTGTATGAGCAGAGTGAAATAGGTAATATTTCACTAATATTAGTATATGTTGACGATTTACTTATAGCATGTCATTCAAAACGAGACTTGGTCATTCGCAATACATTAAAGATATGTTGCGACGTCATGATATTGAAAACTGCAGACCGGCAGCAACGCCTTTAGATGCAGGGCATCAGGTGGCGTGTGACAACATACAATGTCATGAGGTGGATGCGGCGTGATATCAGACAACTATAGGCGAACTGATGTGGTTGGCGCTAACGACAAGACCAGATATTTTTCATTCAGTGCCAAAATTGGCTCATCGAAACAAGAATCCGCACATTGAGCACGATACGGATGTGAAGCACATCCTGAGGTACTTGGCATCTACAGTCGACATGAAACTACACTACAGTAAGTGTGGGCAACCATTTACGGGTTAAGTCGATGCTGACTCGAGCGGTGACAAGGTTGACCGCAAGTCGTCTACTGGCTATGTTTATTTCCTAGCTGTTGGTCCGATATCCTGGAAATCGGAAGAGCAACGCAGCATGGCACTCAGTAGTAATGAAGCTGAGTACATGGCACTATCGACGGCATGTAAAGAGGCAATAGTCATACGGCGGCTTATTGTTGAGATTGGCTGCGGCGAGGCAAGCACACCGACAGTCGTGTACGGCGACAACTTGAGCGCGCAGCAACTAGCGAAGAATCCAGTACATCATGCGAGGACCAAGCATGTTGATATAAGATATCATTTTGTAAGACAAATTGTTAATGAATTGTTAAATTTAAAATAATTTTGTGAACATGCTTGCATTGGGGGACTGTGTTGAAAATACGTGCACTTTGTGTGTACTCACTGTAGCAATGCACGCATGGTATTGTATACATATATTGTTAACTACACTTTGTATATGTATGCGTCGTTTGTCTCACTATAATATACAGGCAAGCGAACTCAGTTTGAGTAGAGAGTAGTTAGTAGTTACAAACAGACAGTTGAATGAAGCTGACGGGTGAGTTTAAGCACAATCATTCGCGTTTTACTTGGGCTCACTTCCCATTGCGATAGCCCCTCTCGAATCATCATCAGCTGGTTTGCATGGGGCTGCCCCTTAAAGTGGGATTGGATACTTGTTATCTGAACTAGTTATTTAAAGAAAAGGAGAGTCTAAATATCAAATTGCAAGTCTCTACCTCTTATAGTCTCCAAGATTTGTTCGTACAAATGGTCGGACGAACGGACATGTCTTCATAGAGACTGCCACACCTCATTGTATATGTTACTTTTATTTGCAGTAACTTATTATACCCTAACACTTACTCTCCAGTATTGATTGAATCGTCCGTCTCTTTCTTACTTTAGCTGCAAATCAGTTTGCACTCTACAAGCATAAATTCTTTTTTATTTAAATGCATATGAGAATTTGTGCAACTTCGTCACTAATACATGCTAGAGCACAAACCATCAAATACAACGTACATATTTTTGGAATGTGAAAAGGGTCAAGAGTAAAATAGTCAAGAATAAAAATGCATTCGAAAATGCAGCCATCGGGAGGAAAACCCGTCAACAAATGGAGGGCAACCAAAATTACGCGATGATCATTTCCGATCGGTTTGAAAATTTTTGGAGTGTGTTACTATGGATAAGGAGAAGATTATGGGCTGGATATCATTTGAAGACAAATGGGATGGGCATGGCCCCGTATATATTTCTCCAATTGATATGTAGCACATGTACATATTTTTGAGTCATTGCAATGCACGCTAGGTACCCGCTAGTCACGAGTCTCGAGGTGTATTAAATGATCGATACATGATAAGTGTTCCGATCCTCTTCAGCGGATTTAAGCTACCGGCGCGTAGAAATAGGTGTTGTTGGTACCCATATCAACAATAACATGCGATTTGAGATTTTAAATTAAATTTAGAAGTGTTCACACAACTCACTTAATTGAACTGTGAAATTATTAGAAATAAGAAAACCGCAATAAGAGTTTGAAAACGAAGTGGGTATTGTAGCGTTCGCATTGGGACTTGTTCTTCAACTAACTCAACTCGAGTTACTAAACTAGTGAGAGGGCAGGAAAACAATACGAAAGTTTTTGTATGCGTATCTATACCTTCCTTTGGATATATCGTGGTCATGTTCGAAATTGAGTTGTTTCTGGTTTAAAAAAGTCTCTATACTAACCTTCACACTAATATTTCAAAGGTTTGGGGAATTGGGCTGGGAGAAACGCAAAGAAAAGACTGACCGACAGTTGGACAGACATGGCTAGATTGACTCGTCTTGTCGCATTGATCACGAATACATATAGTTTATGGTGCCCCCGATGCTACTTTTAGGGTGTTGCAAATTTGTTGACTAAATTATAATACTATTCACACTCTGTGTGAAGAGCATAACAAAATATGTTCATACGAAAACTCAAAAAGTAGGGGGCGGGTTTGCATGGGATTACCCCTTAGAGGGATTCGTTCTGGGTTTATATGGAATATTTTGTAACGATTAACGTAAGATAAACCAAATTTGGCAATTCTAACTTAATTAAGAAGAAAAAAAACTTCATACGAAAATTAACAATTAGAGGCACTAGAAAACAATAATTTCACATCTGCGTACATATGCATGAGGGGCTCAATTTATAATTTTCGTGTTGACATGTGCATCTAACGTTTCCATTGGAAAGTTTGACATTTATTAGCATGAACGTACTCGGATCGTTTCGACGTTAGATCAATATTTGTGTTGTTTAGTGTTACTCGAAAAAATCATCTCGGGCAAAAAATAGAATTAACCCTGGACGGATATTGTTAGTCAATTTGACTTAATTTTTTGTGTTTTTTTTACTCCTTGTTCGTAACTCGGTGTACATAATGCTGAGTGTGGACAGGCGCTGCGTTACATGAACGATAAGTAAGTGTTTTATGCAGTCACAGTCGAAACGACTACCAATTCTCTCTGTGTGACTTTTTTGTTGTTGTTCGTACCCTGGCAAAAATATATTTTAATCGTTGTTATAGTTGAGGTCGACAACATGTGTTCTAATCATGTGATCAACACTATTTTGATGACAGCTTCGCATTTCAGACAAATTCACGCACGTCTGGGATATGTTTATTGAGAACTATCGGAATAATTATACCCCGGACTTATGTGTGACGATTGATGAATAGCTTTTGGCAATTTGTGGCGAATCGGAAGTTTAAGATGTTTATTCGCAATAAGTCAGCCAAATATGAAATAAAATTTTTTTTTTATATTGAATAGCATGCCATATTTAGGAAATAAAAACTCAATCCACAAACTTACATATCGCAAAATATTTTGTAAGGAACTTACCAAAGCAATTCACGGAAAGAAACGAAACATAACCATGGATATTTGGTTTACATCTGTGAAACTATCCAAAGATCTTTCAATGCATCCATATACATTGAATTTGTTTGGTATATTGCGTGCAAATAAAGCAATACCAGCCGACCTGGGTAACTGGAACTTCTATGTTTTGTTACGATAAGGAGCTTACTTTGCTTTCGTATAAACCAAAACCCTGCAAGATGGTATATCTTCTTTCATCATGCAATGATCAAGGTGAAGTCAACCAGGACACTGGAAAGCCAATTATGACAGTTTTGCAATAAGAACAAATATGCTGTTGATGCATTAGGTCAAACGGTATACCATCTACTATAGTAGATGGCCACTCTGCGATTTCTACGGCATTTTAAGTATTACTTACGTCAATTGCTACATAATTTACTCACACGAATTGTTCAAAATTAAAAAGAAGTCGATAAGTCGTAGTAGTTTCCTAAAGCAACTATCCATGGAGCTCGTTGAGTCATTTATGAAACTAAGACTTCAAGACAGTAATAATGTTTCGGCAGTGCTACGAAATAATATAGCAAACATTCTGCGTGATGAAAATAATAGTGGAAATATTGATGTTCCACAAATGAAAGGTTTAAAAAAAATATGCAGCTTTTGTGATTAAAAAAAAAACATAGAATGACAAAGTGGTTTTGCAAATCAAATAGAGACCATAAAATTGAAGTATGCACAGAATGCATAAAAAGTTCCTTTTTATAAAGCTGCAGGCAATTTTGATACATTGTAATACCTCTTTTTGAAATATGAACCGTTTTATAATACACTCGTACGTATTACTCAATTATTATATAATGCTAATGGCCGTATGACACACGAATACAATCAGCAAATTGTTTTCCCCTTCTTTGCTGTTAGAGCAGAATTAGAAAAATCTAAAAAAAATGTTATGTTTATCCAATCGCCACGAATCTTCACAGGATCACCCACGGGACTATTTTGAATATTGCCACAAAATTTGATCAAAATCGGTTGAGCGGTTTCGGAGTCTATAGGGAATATACATACATACTTCCATTTATATATATATATATATAGAAGGATAAATTTTAAATACATACTCGTATAATAAAGTAGTAATAAAATTTTAAAAACACCAACTCATGATCATTGACCTTCTTTAGCTCATGACCAGCTGGTTCGACATCTAGCGTTGAGTTCGGACAACTAGTTCCTGAGATTAGCGCGTTCAACCAAACAAACTCTTCAGCTTTATAATATTAGTATAGATGTGGCCTATAATTATCGCGGTCGCGTGTATTGGCAATGGTTCCTTGTCCGTTTAATACATTTTCGTATCCTAATTGCGCCAACGATATTTAAATTTATTTTTAATATTTTGAAATGAAAACATGGATTGAAGCTTAAATACTTACCAACGAAATACAAAGCTGATTAGAAGTCCAAATCCTCTAGTTAAGACTTTATTTTAAAATTACTTTATATGGAATACTTGTATCTTTTACTAAAATTTAGGATTTTTTTTTATGATGGATCATTTGAATATATGATTAATCCCTTTCATAAATTATAACAAACAGTATTATTCTACGCATTACCTACATTTACAAGGAATGATTCAATATATTATAACACTACATTAGAATAATTTGCCTTTACAAATCCTGAAAATAAATTTTCTTTTCTATATTACGTACATAAACTCTTAAGATGAATATTTCTTTCTCCTTTAGTATTATTAACTTAAGTCTTCATGAATTTCCCGATATATACGCAGTCTGATAAGTATACTCGTAATTATAGTTGCTCAAGTCTATATATTATAGCAATAGATATTTCGGTGAATATAATTTTGTAATATTATGCATTAATGGGCCCAGATTTATAAGCGACATCAGCAGTTAACGAATTTAGTCTACGTCTGTGTAGAATAACCTTTTGTAGATTAAAAATTAGAGATGGTTGAAATGTATTTGGTAGAAATACGCCAAATTTAAAATTAGACCGGGTACTGCCCACATAATAGATACTTTTGGATATTAAAAAATAATATACATATTTTTACTATCTAATATTTTAATTTAAACTAGTGTCTGTCCTTTGGCAACCATTATAGCGACTATACAAATCAGTTCAGTACCATTTGATTATACTGAGAGCGTATGACCAACATGTTGGACTCAACATAAGGTATCCCATATAAGCGTATTAGCTCTCTTGTATGCTCCGATTATGCCGAGAGCGTTAAGTATGACCACCATGTTGATTCCTCTTTTAACTGATGCTCGCCAACATGTCTGTTGCTTATTTTTATAACGTCACTCACATTGAGAGTTACGTTTGATAGTTACGTTTCGTCAAAAAGTGGACGGGACACGCCCATTTGTATATGTATATGAAGCAGTTGTCCATTAAAATCCACTAAATCGAATTTAAAGCAAATATTAATTTAAATAAAGAATTTTTTTTATAAAAAAAACAAAAGTGGGAGGTGAGTTTGTATGGGGGCTACCCTAAAAAGTAAGCGGGACACGCCCATTAGTCTATTTATATTAAGCGGCTATCCATTAAAAGGCACCACGTCGCATTTAAACCTAATATTGACTTTAACAAAGATGTTTCTCATACAAAAACACAAAATTGGACAGTAGGTTTGTACGGGGGCTACCCCAATCAGAGGGCGGGTCCCACCCATTAATGTATATGTCAAGCATCCGTCTACTTTAAGTTACTATATCAATTTTTAAGTTGATATTGACTACAATGACAATGTTTTTCATACAATTGGGGACTACCCCAAAAAAGTGGGCGTGGCGGGTCAATCTTGACACTCTATTAAACTGGCATACAGACGGACAGAAGGACAGACGGACAGACAGACATGGCTAAATCGATTCGTCTCGTCGAGCTGATCAAGAATATATATATTTTATATGGTCTACGATGGATTCTTTAATGCGTTACAAATTTTCAGACAAACTGATAACTGATGTGAATGGTATAAAAAGTAAGAAAAAAAAAAACAGAAGCTTTAGAAATGTAAAGTTTTGATATTGATTTTTGGTTATTTTATTTTCCTTAGATTCAAAATTCGTTTAAATTTTGTTTCTATCGAAATATAAAAAAAATATACATATATAAAATAAAATATGTACTTCATGTATAAACATTTTTTATTAAACAATGCTCAACAAAATTTGTATTCGAAATACAAAACAAAAGTATACAAATAAATCAGTACCAGAAAGTGTAGGATGTATCTAGATGCATAAAGAGTTAATTTGTGTGAGTGTGGGTGTCTGTATTTGTGTATGTGCTTGTGTGTGTGTGTGTGTGAATGTGTGTGCATGTAAGTCGATGTAAAATGAAATATGCTTTTCCAAAAATTTGCATATGGAAAACAAAAGAAACCAAAAAATAATAATTTTTAATGCAAACAAAAACTCGAGCAACGACTCAGCTAAATACGTGCAACAGCAAAAACAACACCAACCCAAAATATCTAAAAAACAAGAGAAAATGTTAACTTCGGTAGAGACGAAGCCTTAATACTCTTCATACGCTTTCATTCTATTTTTAAGTTGGTAATCTCATAAAAATATGAAGCTTCAGTTCATACAAATTTCAATAAGTGGGAGGTGGGTTGGTATGCGGGCTGGCGCTAAAAGTTGGCGTGGCATTGTAGTTGTGATCTATCTTTAGCCCAGGAACATAAAAGTCTCCATACCCGATTTAAAATCGATATCTTAAGAAGTGAGCGTTAAGTTTTGATTCATACAGACAAGGACAGACGGACACACAGACAGAAAGACAGACGAACGCAGCTAGGTCCATTCGTCTCTTCCAAGGTGGATTTATCAATAAGGTGACGTATTCCGCTGTTGTGACTTTCTTAAATGTTTCGAGCGTGAAACAAAAAACCCAACAAATAGAGAAGTGTAACCATGAGATAAATAAGAAATAAAAAAGAACGCTGCTGAGGGGAATACTCGTACATCACCTTTAGTTTAAATTACCATGGTCTCTTCGAGCTGTTGCCTTCCCTTCCTTCAATGTGTTACAAACTCCGTGACAAAAGCAGAATACTGTTCATACTACTTGTAAACAGTATGAAAACTGCAACAGGAACCATTTACAAATTTTAAAAGAAGCAAAACAATAAATTTAATGCTGGCAATGAGAACGAAAGTGAACAAAGGCGTAGATGCTATAAATTTTACAAAATATGAAATACCAGTAAGAGTAAAATAGCCAAGGTAACCCACATTGTAATTCCCTTTACAGTTCAATGCGTGCGTTTATGGGAAAATGCTGAAAGAGTGGGTGTATTAATTGATAATTTTCACCATATTTATATCCAAACAATATAATTGAAAGCATTTTGACATACAAATTTTAGACTAAATTATTTCTCATTTCATTTATCGTATTTCAGATTTTAAACATAGTTATACTTCACATACTGAGTGTATACAATGTTTGCAAAGCTTTAGAGTAAGCATCGAAGATCCAACTTCAAGCTGCTGTAGCAATCAAACGGCTAATGACAGCGTGGTACTTTAGTATTATATTGTTTACAAGCCTGCGAAAGCATATCGTTTTACTGCAGTTAAAAAAAGTTATCGAAATGAAATGCAACAGTGTTATTGCTTTGTATTTGACTGGAAAATCGCAACCAGCCATTGCTAATGAGCTACGTCTTTTACGTTACAATGGAATTGGCAGCATAAAAAACCCCATGGATGTGGACATCCAAAAACAGTAACATCGGCAGAAATGGTTAGAAATGTGAAGGCCAGAATTCAACGGATTCATGGACAAAGCGCAGTTAAATTGGCGCAATTCAACTGCATATATTACTGATCAGCTCGACGAGGCGAGGCGTTCTAGACATGACCTTCTGTCTGTGTGTGTATTTGCTTGCTCCCTATTACCTCAATGTTTGGTATATTAGTCTGAAAGTTGGTATTTAGACTTTTTATAATAAAAATCAATATTCTTATAAAAATTACCGTGATGTAGTGAAAGTATAGCTCACATACAAATACACATTCCGATTTATATTAACGTATTGAAAAAGGTTCGACATAATTATTTTTAAATTGTTTCGAAATGTTTTGAAATTTCACCACTACAAAAGGTTAAGTTTCTTATTATGTTATAATAACAATAGCTGCTATGTTTTAAATATACTTTACACTAATATTAGTAAAGATTTAAGTGCTCGATAGCTTATCTATCTTGCGTGCTTGCGAACATTTCAGAAATACTGAATTTATAATAAATCCCATTCACTCGTAATTTTCTGTTAAATTAATTATCTATTATTTCTAATGATTTCATACCCGACAAAATTTTTCCCAGCATGATTCTCGATAAATTCTATAAGGCGCAATTCGTTACAAATGCATATTTGAATACACTCTATATTTTATAACATTGAAAAATAAATTCCAACTTTGCCGAGCAAAGTTCCTACCGCCCTACTAAATTCATTAATCATTAAACTTCAGCAAATATACAATACTATTTTATGCTCCGTCAGTCTATGCGTCAAAGACGCAATTCTCGTTATTCTATGCCTTCTAACTATGCGTGTTGTAAATGGGCTTAATACAGACATTTTTTCCAGTGGTTCGAGTTGTCCGAGATGCTTCAGTCTAATTCAAATGAGTGTTGGACACTTGCAGAGAAAAAACGCTCTTATGTGTATTGTATGGTACTCCTAGTTTGGCCGAATGTTTCCTGACGGATCAGTGGCTTGTAAAGGAGTCTTTCCATTTGCTGAGGCCTTTCGCAAGTTTTTCTGTATCATTTTCGTTCGTCGCGGTACGAATAGAGTAAAAAACAGTATTACTTTCCTGAAATTGTTTTTATGTTCTGTCATCTGTTAATGAAATATTTTCGGGTAAAAGTGACTCATTGTGATCTGTAACATAATCACTTTTTCTCGATAATCCTTACCTAGCAAGTTTGTCAACGGAATGTGGTTCTTTGGCAGCCCCTGAGCTTAGAAGATTTTTCCAGAAATACATTAAAAATCGATTTTTATTTCGAACATCAACTATTTTGTAAACAATTTCAACTACTCAGAAAAAAAAGATCAATATCAATATTATATTCTCTCATCAATTTTAAAATATAAAATTTTTCATATCATTCGGACATTAAAAAAGATCAATGTCATATTTTTCATATCAATATCATGAAATGATATGCAAACATTTCAAATTAATATGCAAAATATTTATTGATCTAAAGTTTAGATTCTAAACTCATTTCATCCGCGAAAGACTGGGAATGTGTCGAATCTAAAAAAACTTGTGTTGTCGTGGTTTGAATACCAGAGAAAATCTTTCTAAAGCAAAAATTCAACAAAACTATTTACTAATAAAATTTAAGGCGCGGTGCTATGTACTACGGAAACAAATACATTTTTTTTCAAAATGTTATATTAATATTAAAAAAATACCATTTTGTTATCAGAATGTGTAATTCTAATTCTGATAATTTTATATGTGGTAAATTATTTTACTCTCATATTGAAGAGATGATAGGATTTACTTCGTTTGCTCCTTAATTCGGTCGGAATTGGCGACTCCCTTTTCACAAAAGCTTAACCTGTAGAGCTGCGGATCCCTTCCCGGGCGAACCGTAACTTTCTCCGATCACTAATGGAAGCACAAACATAATTAATAAAAATCCGCAGTCTTACTTTTGTAACCAAGTCTCCATGAATCAAGAAAGTTCCAACGAACTTACTGGAGAAGGTCAAATTGCTCAAGATTTATCCCAAAAGAGGTGTAGGCTGCTGGGTAATACGCTGGCATTAGATAAGATAATTAAAAATTCCGTGGCAAATCAATTGTTCGCAAAAGTTACCAAAGATAAGGTCGTCATTGATATAATAGACCACAGTAATAAAGGGGCAAACGTCCCTAAAAATCATTGGAAGTACAGGGTGTCTCAAAAGAAAATTCACATTTAAAAAAATCGATAAAAAAAAATAAGTGGTTTATTGAAAAAATGTTTATTACATATTAAAATACACACTTTGAGAATTTATTTCTTAAAAATGATATTGCCCAAATGAAAACCGTTGCGTTCACGGCATTTATTTAATCGAGCCAAATTTCAAATTTCCTATTACGGCTCGGCAGGTATTCTCCGTGATGGCTGCCATTTCGTGACGGATATTTCCTTTTAATTCTGCCGGGGAAGTCGGTTTGTTGCCTTAAACTTTAGATTTGACGTAACCCAACAGGAAAAAGTCCATAGGGGTTAAATCGGGACTTCGTGGAGGCCATTTTATGTCACCTCTCCTGGAGATTAATTTGCCAGGAAAAATTTCATGAACTCGTGGTAGAGACCTGTGGGACGTGTGTGAATTTGCTAAAAATGCGGGAACAATGATGATCTATGCACGTTTAAAGCAACAGCACGCTTCCGAATCGATAGGTCCTGGTTGTCACGAACAGACTGAGTAACACTGTCTACGTTTTCGAACGTTCTCGAAGACCTTGGACGCCCGGATTTTGATTTTTCCAACGTTGAACCGGTCTCTTCAAACTTCTCGACCCATTTTCCTATGAGGCGAGGGCTTGTCGCATCGTTTAAATGACGAACATGTCGAATACTGCAGAATTTTCTATGCGCTACAGTCTCGACGCAATTACCGTTTTTGTAAAACGGGATTACTTTTTTTTGGTTGTTTTTGATTCATTATAGCAAAGAAATCAAAGATTTTAGTAATGCAGAAAAACGAATATTGATCCAGGAGCCTGTGTTAACCAAAATCGATCGTTTTTTGGTTATGTGCTTATTCAATGTGAACATCTCCTCATTTGCAAAAACAATTTTTTCAAAGTTGAATCTAGCGGCACTACGTTGTCTTTCGTCATCTTTCGAGCCTCACACACATAATTTCCATGATCATTAATTTGTTATACGTTTTATACCCTGCCCTGGATCACCAAGGTTTATGCTTGTGTACATGTAACAGGCAGAAGAAAGCGTCCGTCTGTATTTAGTAAGTATAAAATAACTGTTTTTGTCTTGCAGCTGTAATGATCTTCAAGATCTTGGAAGTGTTCCGCTTGCAAACACTCTGCTAACTGCTGACAAAACATTAAAAACTTTTTATTATTCTTAATCTCCTTCAGTATATTATATCATCACTGGGCACCCTATCCCAAAAAATTTCGTACCCGTCCAAGTATTCACGGAGCTGGAGGTTTGATGACCGGATGAAGAGCCTTATCAAAAAGATGAGTCCACTTCGTTTAAAGCATTCAGTACACTCATTTCAAGTTTTCTTTCTCTTCCTTTTCTTGAGCTGACGAACTAATGATTTTTAACCTTACAAGGTAATTGAATGCAATGAGTCTCTTCACTAACTGCTCAAAACCGTTGAACCAGGGTGATGGTGGACTCTTTCCCGCAGATCTTGACAGCAACGTGTGCTTTCGGCCTACGAGTGTTCGGGCAGGGTCTAGCAACTGACATATTGTAAAAGCGTTTCCATTTTTGTGGATGTTATCTCGCCAATGCTCAGTTCTGTTGTTTTATATTTTTCTGTTATGTTGTATTTTTATTCGAAGTCGATAATAACACAGGTCAACATGGTTTAGTTGTGGGAAAGCTAAGGGTCATTTCCGAAGTAATTTGCTGCGTAGAATCCGATTCCGGGGTCAGAATTGGCCCATCACGTCAAGATTTTGAGTAATTTGAGGTTATGTACCCGAAAAACGGCGTTTTTTTGCTACTTTTGAGGTTGTGTACAGGGTGCAAAATTTCGAGATATTTGAGGTTATGTTATGTATGAATGACGTCGAAGGGATGTATTTCGTTGCTTCGAATAGCCAAAACTTTGCGAAAAAAAAATCGTAATTGATCTCTTGAACTCTTGAACTATTAAATTAAAGAGTAAGAGTGGTACTAAATGCTGTAACTGGAAACACAGACCACAAACACGCACCACGCAGCCTTTAAGTACCATGATGTTGAGGTTTTCGACAAGGCTGTCGATGTCATAATTGTGATGGGCGATTTTAACTTCAAAATAAGCAATGAAGAAATCTTTCACAAAATTTGGCAAGGACTTGTCATAGAGTGTATATTTGGTCACTTGTCAAAATTTTTGGCCTGATGCCTCACATATACTCTCTGTATGTCTCCAGCTGTTTACACAGTACTCGGGACAGAATTATTTCTCCAATTGAATGGAGTTAGCAGGGTATCTTTTCTTGAAGATAGGACAAAGAACACTGAGATTCCATGAATAAACTGGAGCCTGTCGCTTTGATATTCTCCAGCATAGATACTCTTTATAAAGAAGATTTTTATATAAAAACATATGGTGCCTATCCCTTCCAGTGGGCGTGCAATGTTCGTTTATTAAGGTCCTACCCTCAGTGAAGTTCATACTTATCATATGCACATATTGTTTATAAAACCTTTGAACTTTTAACTGAAAACGCAGATATGAGTAGATGCATAATGTATACGCATTGAAGCAGATGCGTCTATTCGAGCGTTACAAATATATAGGCCGGGTAAGAAAAATAGTGGGTGTTCACATCCTTAAAAGTTTTCAGTCAACTTATCGCTTCACCAGAACAACTGCTCCTTATGCTGACAGTCGGTGTTTTTGCTATTGTGTTGAATTTTTCTTTTCGAATGTTTTGCAATTGTTGCGCATGAAATGCAAAATCATGTCTAAGTAGGCGGGGCGTTCGCACTCGATGTATGGCATAGATCCGTGTGTATGAGTTGAATTGTTGAACTTGCATTTTGTACATATCATTTACTCCTTGCTCCTTCGTGCATTCTTTAGACACGAAGTGAGAACTGCTGCTATGTGCTGCCATACTTTCACTTTACTTACAAGTGGCGCTACTTGTGGTAACACTTGTACTCCCTCTGACCTTTCGTCGTCCCCTTCTTTCATGCAATACATTTTATTATGCCTTTCTGTGTTAAGCAGTAAGCACAGCAACACACATAAATATACCTACAAATATACACACGTCCTTGTATGCATTGTCCTCGTCAATGCTTATATGTATAGTATGTGGGAGCAACACCAACTGTACGCCATTGTATGGGTTAGAATCAGTTGCCAGACCGAGCGGGAGAGCGGTGTGCGATAACATATAAAAGTGCGGCTCACATTTATCGTCGTCTGTCGGTTGCAGCTTTCGCCGCCTGTCTGTTCTGTTTATGTCATTGACATTATTTCCGAATTACTATTGTTGCCATTCAAACCGGAACATTATGAGTATCTCCATGATGCACTTAGTGCATACATACATACTCCTACATTCGATTCTCTTATCCGCTCTAGATCAATCGACGAAGTATGTTTTGCGGTCGACAAGATACTGCAGAGACTTAAGATTTTTTATACTCTCCACTTATGGCAGGAGTAGTATTATAAATCTGACAATAAGTT